>NW_021025875.1:757615-800840 GCF_004153795.1 Camellia sinensis
CGTCTTCTGACATCCGCATAACTTTTATGTCGGCTCTGTGCAGTTTTCAGTCTCTGTTGTATCAGTTTTACTTTCTCAGTCGTTTCATATACAATCTCGGGCCCAAGCAAAGGCCCATCTCCAACTTCTGCCCAGCAAATTGGAGATCTACATTTTCTGCCATACAATGCCTCGAAAGGCGCCATACCAATACTTGAATGATAACTGTTGTTGTAGGGGAATTCAGCTAAAGGCAAATGGCTTTCCCAGTTTCCCTGAAAATCAAGGACACACATTCTCAGTAAATCCTCCAGAGTCTGGATGGTCCTCTCTGACTGGCCATCTGTCTGAGGATGATAGGCACTACTCAGTCTCAGTTCAGTACCTAATGCGGTCTGTAAGCTTTGCCAAAATCTCGATGTAGACTTTGAGTCCCTATCAGAAACAATGGACACAGGCACTCCATGCAGTCTAACAATCTCATCAATATAGAGTATAGCCAATTTGTCCGCATTATAAATTGTTTTGACAGGTAAAAAGTGAGCAGATTTAGTCAGTCTATCAACTATAACCCAAATTGAGTCCATACCTTTACTGGAGCGAGGTAAACCCACAATAAAATCCATGGTAATATGTTTCCATTTCCACTCCGGTATGGGTAAGGGTTGCAGTAAGCCTGCGGGTCGTTGATGTTCCGCCTTGACTTGTTGGTAATGAAGACATTTCGATACAAAATCAGTAATTTCTTTCTTCATTCCCGGCCGCCAGAAATTCAGTTTCAAATCTTGATACATTTTTGTATTCCCTGGATGGATAGACAATTTCGAATTGTGGCCCTCTTGCAGAACTTTTCTTTTCAGTTCAGTATCATTTGGTACACATAGTCTTCCCTGAAATTTCAGTACATTATTTTCAAATTTGAAACTTGGTCTCGGTTTAGATTCCTGTTCTTCGACGATCTTCTTCAAGAAGTCATCCTGTTGCTGTTTCTCTTTAATCTCTTCAATCAGTGCCGGTTGAGCAGAAATAGCAACTACTGTTCCACCTTGTTCTCGCAAAACAATTTCAATTTTAGATTTTTCAAGGTCACAAAGCAACTCTTTCTGTCCGATGAGTAAACATGCTAAGTTCCCAATCGATTTCCGACTCAACGCATCAGCAATAGTGTTGGCTTTTCCCGGATGGTACAAAATCTGTAGGTCATAGTCTTTAATCAATTCTAGCCATCTCCGCTGTCTCATGTTTAGTTCTTTCTGTGTGAAAAAATACTTTAAACTCTTGTGGTCGGTATATACTTCACATGTAGCCCCATAAAGGTAGTGACGCCAGATTTTCAGTGCAAATACTACTGCAGCAAGTTCCAGATCATGGGTCGGGTAGTTCTTTTTGTGCGGTCTCAGTTGTCGGGAAACATAGGCAATTACTTTCCCATTCTGCATTAAAACACACCCCAAACCCTTATGAGAAGCATCACTAAAAATGGTAAAACCATCCGTACTTGAAGGTAGGGTAAGAACAGGTACAGTCACTAGTCGAGCTTTCAACTCTTGGAAAGCTGATTCTCTTTGGTTAGTCCAGTCAAATGATATCCCCTTTTGAGTTAATTGAGTCAACGGTAAGGCAATTTTGAAGAAATATTTGACAAATCTTCTTTAGTACCCAGCTAATCCCAAAAAGCTTCGGATTTCTGTAACATTCGTTGGTCTAGACCAATTCACCACAGCTTCAACTTTCTGTGGATCAACTAAAATTCCATCCTTACTAATAACATGTCCCCAAAACATAACATGATCAAGCCAAAATTCGCATTTAGACAGTTTAGCAAAAAGTTTTTGTTCTCTTAGGGTCTGTAGGGCAAGTCTCAGATGATGTTCATGTTCTTCTATACTCTTGGAATAAATCAGAATGTCATCTATGAATACAACAATAAAGTCATCGAGGAATGGTTTAAAGATTCTGTTCATGAGGTCCATAAATGCAGCAGGTACATTGGTAACTCCGAAAGGCGTAACTAAAAATTCGTAATGTCCATACCTCATTTGAAAAGCAGTTTTGTCAATGTCCTTTGGTTTAACTTTCAACTGATGATATCCGGATCTGAGATCAACCTTAGAAAAGACTTGAGCACCTTGTAACTGATCAAATAAGTCATCAATACGCGGTAATGGGTATTTATTTTTCACAGTTACCTTGTTCAGTTCATGGTAGTCAATACAGAGTTTCAGTGAGCCGTCTTTCTTTTTCACAAACAAAGCAGGTGCGCCCCACGGTGAAGTGCTAGGCATGATGAACTTTTTGTCTAACAGTTCTTGCAATTGCACTTTCAATTCTTTCAGTTCAGTTGGAGCCATTCTGTAAGGAGCTTTAGACACTGGCTGTGTACCCGGAATCACATCAACGGTGAACTCAATCTCCCTGTCAATCAAATCCCCTGGTAGACTATCTGGAAAAACATCTGGGAATTCTCTGACTATAGGGATACAGTTCACATCAGTTTTATCATCAATAGGTACAGTCAATATAGAACACAGATACCCTTTACACCCTTTCTTAATTAGTTTAAAGGCTTCCGTAGAGGAAATCAGATATGGAGGAGGTACTACTCCAACCCCATTAAACACAAATTCAGGTAAACCCGGTGGACGAAAAATTACTTGTTTCGTTACATAGTCTATGGTAGCATGATATTTCGTTAACTAGTTCATCCCCAATATAACATCAAAATGATCTATGTTCAGAGGCAGTAAGTCAATATACAGATACATATCCCCAACAATAATTTCACATGCAGGGTACATATAAGCACAAGTTACAGATCCCCAGACAGGTGAAGATACAGCTAACAGATAATTCATGGGTTCTAATGGTCTATTCAATTTTCGCGAAAAAGCATGCGATACATACGAATGTGTAGACCCCGAATCAATCAGAACATATGCATTTTGAGTACAAATAGAGAGAATACCTGACACAACGGTCTCGGTATTCTGCACGTCTCCCGGTAATAGTGCGAACACTCGGCCTTACCTCATGGGCTCTTTCCCGGTAGCTTTGGGGTTAGGCTTTGGTGTAGCAGTCGATGCTGCTGCGCTAGATGCAGCTTTACTATTGGCCTGCGGAGCAGAGAGGCAGTCTTTAACCATGTGGCCCACCTTGCCACACCTGTAACAAGCTCCAGATATTTTATAACAAACTCCCTTATGGTTCTTACCACATTTAGAACAGGGTGGTATAGACCGGTTCTCTTAACTAGGAGTAGTTGTTGACCTTGTATTCTGTTTCTTGTTCAATGGGTTATTCTTGCCTTTCTTGAATTTAAAACCCTGCCTTTTACCATGCCATTCAGACGCTGGTGTTTCAGTTTGTTTCAGTGCTTCAATGTTCGACTCAGCCATTAATGCTCGGTCAAGAACATTCACATAGTTCGGTAGTTTTAAAACATTTATTCTGTCCAGTATTGCAACATTAAGGCCGCCTTCAAACTTCCTGGCCTTCTTGTAATCAGTATCAACCATGTGCGGTGCATAACGGGCAAGTTCAGTAAATTTTGTCTCATATTCTGCCACCGACATAGTGCCTTGTCTCAGCTGTTTAAATTCAGTCACTTTTCTGTCCCTGACACACTGAGGGAAATACTTTTCAAAGAAGGACTCCTTGAATTGAGCCCAAGTCATAACAGTGTTGGTGTCGCGGACTAACATCCACCACCTTCTGGCCTCTTCTTGTAGTGTAAAGGTGGCCAATAGCACTTTGTGTGCTTCAGAACACGGAAAGACCTCAAACAGTTTCTCTATCTCAAGAACCTAAGCTTCAGCCTTTAGCGGCTCAAGGCCTCCCTGAAAGGATAACGGTTTCATTTTGCTAAACTTCTGGGTGAGAGCAATTATATCCCCATCATTAACATTCGGTTCCGGCTGTACCGGAGGAGGAGGTGGGGGCTGTTGGTTCTGTTGTTGTTCTAGTCTTACAGTTAATAGTTCCACCATTCTTTCCAACCTCGCCATTCTTGCCTCAGGGGATTCACTTTCATTAGTAGTGCTTACATTATCCATTTCTCTATATGCAACATTATAATAATAAACATAGGAAGTTGCATACTTTAAACACTTAAACATAAGCAGTTATATGTTTCAACATATTAACACATATACATGTCATGTCCACACACACTTTTCATGCTCATGTGATGCCCTAATTGCTTTCCTAGGACACCCAATAGCTCATTTGGACACGTGTGTGCGGTATAACTCGTGGTTAAGTATCGCGCTGATACCACTCTGTCATGACCCAAACCTACCCCTATAGGTTTAGCACCTTAATCGGCCAGTAATCCAAGATTACCAAAAGCCTGCTTAACAGTCAGACAATAATACAGAGTACAGGGGCGTGGCGGAAGCCAAAATAGTAAATAAACAGTGTCCAATGAGCTATGACAATCTGTATGCAAAAAGATTTTTCATACGTATATACATGAACAATACAGAACAGTATGTACAACATTTACAGTCGATCAGAACAGGGACTTAATCCCTATTGGACAGTACAGTACAGTGCTATCAGTCTATACAGTTATTACAAAACAGATATAGAGAAAGACAGGGGAAATTAAACACCCCTAAGCCAAAGTTTGGCAAGCTCGGAACCTCGCAGTGAGGCACAGTGGTTGGCTTGACAAAAAGGGAGTCTAACCCACGCTCCTAGATCTGGTCTGGTGCTTGTACACCTACATATATATATAAACAGTGAGCTAAAGCCCAGTGCATAACATAATGCGCAAAGAGGTTAAGAATGAATGTCCTTACAGTAATGAAAACAGTTCATTAAATCAGTATTTCAATCATTCAGTCGTAACAGTCATATGTGGTACATCCATTAGCATAGCAGTACAGTAAACAGTAGGTTTTAAAAGACCGAGCAGTCAATAATGGCCATCATAACAGTAAACAGTAGTGGTTTCACATGGGAACCGATAGAGATCTCTGTAACAGTAACAGTAGTAGTAACAGTAACAGTAGTTGCTAAGGATGCCACCATACAGTTCAGAATAGAGGACATACATTCATTCAGTTAACAGTAACAGTTCAGAAAGTAGTTTAGTTAACAGTCAGAAAATATTCATTTTTGAACATATCTTTACACAGTTGTTACTCACAGAGTTCTGGGCTACAGTTAAGCTAGAGCGCGTCCTCGGATGCCAACCCTACACAGTTTACAGGATGA
Source organism: Camellia sinensis (assembly GCF_004153795.1). Classification (NCBI taxonomy): domain Eukaryota; kingdom Viridiplantae; phylum Streptophyta; class Magnoliopsida; order Ericales; family Theaceae; genus Camellia; species Camellia sinensis. The sequence continues at coordinate 762,815 of NW_021025875.1, forward strand.
ACACTCACTAAGTTCACATTCGGGAAACAAAGACTTAGTCCCTACTTAGACTCGGTGTGGTTCTATATCTATATCCTCATTAAGATGCCTTAAACTAGGCCTAGGAATGCCTAGGATGAAATGAGGATGCAAGGATGCCTTTTAAAAGCATTTTCAGAAAACAGGGGTCACGCTCGAGCGTAGGTTACTCCGCTCGAGTGGACATGCAGACAAAGGTTTCCGCTCGAGCGTTCTGCAAAACAGTCAAAAGTGCTGGATAGGTGAAATTCATGCTCAATTGGGCGCTCGACACCCACTCGAGCGTAAGACACAAGGTCCCGCTCGAGCGTTAATTACCCCGTTCGAGCTGACTCAAAAACAGAACAAAATGTTGGGAGCACGATTTCCACGCTCGAGCGCCAGTCACCCCGCTCGAGCGTGAGTTCAAAATCTGGAATTCCCAGATTTGAACCTCAAGCTCAAATTCAACTTTAGATGCATCAAAACCATACTATTTGCCGAGCTGTAGCGAGGTCCCCCGGGGGCTTGTTACAATACTCCACTTCTTTAAGCTTTGGAAAATGAATGAAAAACAATCTAATATGTCTTGTAATACATGAAGGAAGCAAGAACAAACTAAATAAGAGAGGTCTCTCTTGCATGCCTTAAATGAAGTCACTTGTCTTATCTCTTTTATTATTTTTATTTTTATACTCTCTTTGCTTTATTGTCATAACCTGTAGCACCTCTTGAATGCAAGAAAAATACCTCTCCATGAACAATGTAGCCTAGCATGCCCAAGTACGGAACTACGGAAGACAATCTATTGCTCATTCGAATAGAAACTACACTATGTAGAATATGTTCACTTCTAAACCATGAAATAAATCACTTATTTATTATTTTGAAAATATGAAGCTACTGGAGTTCTTTTAGGGTCTTATTTATATGCGAGAATTCTTCAAAAATTATTTGACACTATTTTATAGCCGAATATATGCTTTACGTTCACCTTTGCTGTTAAGAGAGCATCAAGGCCTACTTTACATGGCCACGGTTTCTTCCACAGAATGAAATTTTGAGTGATTCAAATTGGGGATGTAAGGTTTTTAATTTATCTTTCCAATGCCATAGGTTTCAACTCATTTCATAAAGTATGGGGTGAGATATGTCTATTTTTCAAAAACGTGACGAATCTGGAGCTACGTACTATTTTTAATTTATTTGGACCTCTTCCAATGGCCAAATGACTTCGAGTCCTCTTCAACAATGTTCCCAACTTAATAATCTATAACTCCACCAAAAATCAAATTTTTTAAATATCATTTACTGTCATTTCTATATTTTTATTTGAGGGGACAGTTTGTTGGAAACCGTTCAGAATCTGGAATCAAGTTAGTGATGGCTTAAAACCTTTTTGTATTGCCTTGTTCTTACATATTTTGTCTTACATGCACTTAAATATGCTTGATCGGTTGGAATGAATCATGATATGTGTATTTTCATCAAGAGCTATTATAAACATAATATGGGTAAAATGAAATGGATGATTTATGACCATGCGCATGCGAATGAATACAAGGAAAAGGTATATCGATGTTTTGTTGGTGCAGAGTGCACCCTGGTTCTAAGAAAATGTGATTATTTATCTTGCGAAGCCTTGACATGGCCCGGATCATATTCTGACCTCACGGATTTGGTTTTGGGATAAGGGTGGCAATGAGGGTCTCACATGGAGGGAGTACCTTTGGAAGGCCTGTTCTCTTGAAACGAACTCCTTATGATACGCCCTGGGTATATCAAGAGGAGGTGTAGAATAGTCCTTAGCCAAGGTCAATGGTTGGGTAGGATGGCACTCCATGAGGAGTCATCGTAGGCTCACCAAATTTACAATTAATTGAGATTCCGTTATGAAGCTTACGATAACCTGATATTTGCATGGTGAATATATTCATGATGGATCTTGTCTATATATATATATGTTGTTTTTGCTGCGCTACTGTCATTTTTGTGATAATTATATATTTTTAAATGTTGTTAATTAACTCCACTATATTATTGTTGCATGAGTTTTCAAACTGTAAGAATTGGCTAGTTTTTTTTTTTTTTTTAGGTTTCTTGTATCCTATTGGGCTTTGCAGCTCACGGTATTTAATACAAGGTGAATAAGAAAGAGAAAGTCTTGGGGAAGATTTTGTCGAAGATGTCGAAGTTCAGCCATGGTTCACTTAGAACCATCTTAGCCTGGCCATTAAGGCCTATCTTGCCCACCTTCGTATCTATGTTGATGAAATTTTATGTATTAACGTAACAATGCCCGGAGATTGGTGTAAGAAATCAAACATTTGGGGTTATATTAAGATTAAGCTTTGGAATGTACTCCTTTGACTGTTATATCGGAACTTAATACTTAACCATGTTGAATTATTTATATTAATATATGATGACCAAAAGTGGAGGTGTCACAGTTTGGTATCAGGGCTCTAGGTTAGAATACTTAGGAATGGTGGGAAGAGGTTTAACCTCAATTGAGAAGTAGTGTCATGTGTTAGAAGGAATAGAGTTATGTGACTCACGATTTATGCGAGCTTTATGCTAATCATAGTAACTATCCTTGTTTGATTCTAACTATACCTCTAGCTTGATGCCAAATTTGTCGGATGTAAAATCATCACTTCTCTATCTTGATTGAACATTTCCAATTTGGCAAAGTATTGCCTTAGGATGATCAATTGACAATTTCTGAGCCTTGATTATTGTATCTTGTATGTTGTTCTCTTGAAAACCAGTTGCACTCTTTTAATGTTTACAGGGTGAAGAATCTTAGGTATTTGGTTTGAAATGTGTATGGCTAAACGCAATTTCAATTCAAATAGCTAGTTTGGTCACCAGCTCCATAATTGTAACCCTATTAAAAATCCAAAACCATCATGTCATCCGAATGTACCATCTGTTCAAATTCCATTTGAATTCATGTGTTAATTATGCTATTGTGGTAGCCGCGTCATACTCTTTCTTCTTTACTACAACTGTGTGAATCTTGGGATTGGAGTTAGGTCAATTAGAAATGGTCATGAGTGTAGAACCACATTTAGGTAGTTCAGTCCGAGTAGATCCTATGTGCAAGTCCTATAACTTAGAAGTCTCTAAGCTATGACGTACACCAAAGAATAAACTGATTAGCGGTCAATCAAACAACAATAGATTGCTACTGTAGGTCAGTGATGACTTTTTGCTTGACGATATGATTTTTCAATTTAAGGGGTATAGATAGGATTCTCTGTCTCCTACGTATCACAAGTCATAATGGCACGATCTTCTAGCTAAGTAGTTGATAAGCTTAATGCTTGAAAGTGAAGATTTGAAGGATATAGGACTTCCTTGTGTAGTGTGCAAATACGCCAACATTTTCTTTGACTAACTACCAAGATTACCTTCAAATGGAAGCTAGACTTCATTAATGAGTTGAAACTCAAAATGTCGCCAATATCTATAGCACCACATAGCATGAAATAGTTAAACTTAAAGAAATGAAAACACAACTACAAGAGTTGTTGGACAAAGAATTTATTCAACCGAGTACATCTCCACAGAAAGCACTAGTGTTGTTCGCTAACAAGAAAGATAGAAAACTTAGGTTATATGTATCGACCATTGACAACTCAATTGAATCACTATAAATAAAATAAAATAAAATAAAAAAATTAATAATCCATTACCTATGATTGGCGTTCTACTCAACCGATTAAGAAGATTAAAGAATTTCTCTAGAATCGACCTTAGGTCCAATTATCATGACTAGTTACGTGTGCATGATAAAGACATAAAAGACTGCATTTTGAAATTTCTACAATCATTATGAGTTCATAGTATGCCATTCAGATTAAGCAACGTGCCTGGTATATTCAGGAGTTCGATGTTGATGACTTAGATCATTTCATAATACTGTTTATTGATGATATTTTCATCTACTTATGTTTAGAAGAGAGTTATAAGTAGCAACTAAGGATTGGGCACAAAATTTGTAGATGAAGCAAAAAATAGAAATCTCTTTCTTCTTCATTTTTATCTTGGCGACTAATTGATGATAGTAATATCCTTCCAATTACTCTCTTCCATAGTTGACATTCTTTTCTTACCAAATTGAAGCATTCTTTATTGTGCCATTCAAATTTTGTAAGTCTCAGATCATCTTCATTGCTATAATGTGCAACTTCCCCTGTTTGATAACATCTGTCATATTACGATTCTTTTCATCTTCTTCTTTCTTCGATTTTGACAAAATTTGTCACTTTAATGTATCTTTTCTTTTTGAATGAATAACACATCCTCTTCACACTTTAAAGTGATGCCTGCCATTGATTTAGCCAAAGTGTAGTGATTCATTAATCCCTAATTTGTAATGAAGTTATGAAAATTTTATTGCATAGTCTTTACCTTGCAAAAAAGAAAAATATATATATATATATATATCAATCATTTATCATAAATCCTTATTTGACTTTTGTGAGATCATTTCTGAACATCTACTCTTAGAAAATAGTGTCACTTATGTACTACAATCTAATTTCAGTGAGACAACCTCTTAGTAAATTATTTAGAGGTCACTCGATTACATGGAGTGCCAGTTACTATCATGTCAAATCACCACTGTCAATTTACTTCCCACTTTTGGTAGAGCCTATGAAAAGCCATGGGCACAGAACTATGCCTTAGTACCGCCTTTCACATGTAGACTGATGGATAGTCAGAGAGGACCATTCAAACACTAGAAGATATGTTGCGAGCCTGTGTGATGGATTTTAAAGGAAGCTGGGAGAAGTATTTGCCCTTGGTGGAATTTGCCTATAACAATAGTTTCCAGGCTAGTATCGGTATGGCACCATATGAAGCTCTTTATGGACGACCTTGCAGATCACCATTGTGCTGGACAGAGGTGGGAGAAACAACTTTATTAGGTCCAGAGATAGTTCAGGAAACCACCGAGAAAGTGAAGTTAATATGGTAGAGAATCCTGACCACTCAAATTCGGTAGAAGAGTTACGTTAACCAATGAAGAAGGCCGTTGGAGTTTGAGGTAGGCAACCACGTGTTTTTAAAGGTCAAGCCACATCAAGGAACATTCCATTTTGGAAAGAAAGGCAAATTAGCACCTCATTATGTAGGACCCTTCGAGATCTTAGGTAAAGTGGGAACTGTGGCCTATCGATTGGCATTGCCTCCCCAGTTTGCCGAAGTGCACCATGTCTTGATGCTACGAAAGTATGAGCCTCACGCGCCACATGTTATTGATTGGAAGGAGATCAACCTGGATGCTAATGCGACATTTGAAGAAAGGCCAGTGGAGATTCTGGACTGGAAAGACAAAATATTACGAGGAAAGGCAATTTCGCTAGTTCAACTACTTTGGTGACATTGGGGAATAGAGGAATCAACATGGGAGAGAGAGGACGCTATGCGCCTCAACCACCCTCAGTTATTCAAATAAGAATAATGTAATTTCGAGGACGAAATTATTTTTAGGGAGATAGGTTGTAAGGCTCGGGAATTTTGTAACAAATTTATTAAAAAAAATGTATGTCTTTCTTGAAGAGTTGTTCTAATTTAATGCATAAGATATAGAAGTTTGGCACACTTTAAATTAATCATTTTTTTAGAGGCCTTAATTAAACTAAATCCTAATTAACACTAATTCTCACAATTAGATTAAGGAAGATTCTAAAGGCAATTTAGAATTTTGTCCTCACTTGATTGTCTTATTCATGAGTGTGTATATATATATATATATAAAGTCAACCCTTATGGAGAAGGGTTGATTTTGTCTTATATGAAGATTCATCTAAAAAATGCAGCCCTCTTAGCATGCTTAACCAGCCTTTCCTTACCTTTGAGTGAAGAAATGGGTTGTCATAAGTGTGCTTGTTGGGTAGACAACCCCCCAATGGCCATGCATACAAGGATTCTTTTACCAAATGTTTTATACAAACTTACCTGCTCATTTTAGTCTATATATGGAACACAAGCTCCCCTAACTCGCCACTTACAAATTTTGGCTGGAGCTAGAGAGTGGAGAGGGGAAGAAAGAAAAGAGAGAAATGAGAGAAAGAGATGAAGAATGAGGAAGGAAGGAGAAGAAGGACTCATCACTTGAAAGGACTTCAAAGCTTCACTAAGGTATGATACTTAGAAATACTCCACTTCTTTAAGCTTTGGAAAATAAATGCAAAAGAATATGATATGTTTTGTAACACATGAAGGAAGCAAGAACGGGCTAAATAGGAGAGGTCTCTCTTGCATGCCTTAGATGAAGTCGCTTGTCTTAGCTCTTTTATTATTTTTATTTTTATATTCTCTTTGCTCTATTGTCATAACTTGTAGCACCTCTTGAATGCAAGAAAAATATCTCTCCATGAACAATGTAGCCTAGCATGCCTAAGTAGGGAACTAAGGAAGAGAACTCATTGCTCATTCGAACAGAAACTACACTGTGCAGAATCTATTTTCGGTTCTAAACCATGAAATAAATCACTTATTTATTCTTTTGAAAATATGAAGCTACTAGAGTTCTTTTAGGGTCTTATTCATATGTGAGAATTCTTCAAAAATTATTTGACACTATTTTATAGCCGAAAATATGCTTTATGTTCACCTCTGCTGTTAAGAGAGCAGCAAGGCCTACTTTACATGGCCACGGTTTCTTCCACAGAATGAACTTTTGAGTGATTCAAATTGGGGATGTGAGGTTTTTAATTTATCTTTCCAATGCCATAGGTTTCAACTCATTTCATAAAGTATGGGGTGAGATATGTCTGTTTTTCAAAAACGTGACGAATCTGGAGCTACCTACTGTTTTTAATTTATTTGGACCTCTTCCAATGGCCAAATGACTTCAAGTCCTCTTCAAAAATGTTCCCAACTTAATAATCTATAACTCCACCAAAAATCAAAATTTTTAAATATCATTTACTATCATTTCTATATTTTTATTTGAGGGGACAGTTTGTTGGAAACTGTTCAAAATCTAGAACCAAGTTAGTGATGTCTTAGAACCTTTTTGTATTGCCTCGTTCTTGCATATTTTTATCTTGAATGCACTTAAATATTCTTGATCGGTTGGAATGAATCATGATATGTGTATTTTCATCAAGAGCTATTATAATCATAATATGGGTAAAAGGAAATGGGTGGTTTTAGACCATGCGTATGCGGATGAATACAAGGAAAAGGCATATCGATGTTTTGTTGGTACAGAGTGCGCCCTGAATCTAAGGAAATGTGATTATTTAGCTTGCAAAGCCTTGACATGGCTTGAATCTTATTTTGACCTCACAGATTTGGTTTTAGGATATAACATTTTAGAAAACTGATCATTTCATATCATCAGAAAATAATTAAAGTTAAACATAACTTTATAGAGTTATTACTCACAGTTGGCTCCAATAGCAGACAGACATAACATATAAAGCAAACAAACGGAGTAGATAACCAGATAGCCTACGTCGTGTGACCTACACAAACACATAACGGATACACTTTGAAACATATGCTCGAAATTCATTTAACTTATTTCTTTCTTACCTGGGTGTGTCTCTAATCTTTATTCTCATTATTATGTCTTAATTAGGGCTTAGGAATGCATAAGATGCAACAAGGATGCCAAAATAAATTTTGAAACACTTAGTCAAATTTTCAAAAATAGGACAGAGTGCTGAAGCGCAACATTGGTCGCTCGAGCGGTTTGCAAAGCCTGCAAAAGTACTAGTTGCATGAATTTCCTGCTCGACGGTCGCTCGAGCCAAAGACTAAAGAAAAAGGGTCTCTACTCGAGAGCAACTTCCTACACTCGAGCATTCTGCAAAAGTTGGTAAAACTTCTGGAAGCTCTATTTTTTCGCTCGAGCATAACTTCAATCGCTTGCGCGAAGGGTCAAAAACAAGGGTGGTCACTCCAGCGCAGGTTTTGTCGCTCGAGCCAACCCCCAAACTCTGTAAAAGTACTGGGAGCTCACATCGAGCGGTGGAATTTCCAGATTGCTGATATAAGTTAAAAATACATCCTTTTGGACCAAAACTTTGAGAAACTCATAGTACATGATGAATTGCAAACCATTTCGCAAAATCAATCCCAAAAGCTTTGCCAATTGTACAAGGTCAAGTTTGAAACTTTGGAAACATAGCATGAATGTATTTTCTTGAGTTCAAACTTTCCAAATCTTGGTAAAATGAGATGTTTAGTACAAAAACATGTTGAATTCTTCAAACAGAACCAAAACATGAACATGCATGCAAGAATTCCTTGGAAACAACTTCAAAATGATGTGATATATGAATGCATGTATGTCATTAGCTCATTTCTTCCATGATTGACATGATTCTAGCTTGTTCTCTTCACTTTCATGCAATTACCTTTACATGACTCATGAATTCACCTCCTATGTACTTTATTTCCAAAAATCAAAGGAGGAGTTCATACCTAGTGTGGGAATTAAAAGGATTCAATCTTAATTCTCCAAGTCTTCTATTACTCTCCTTTCAAGTCCCTCTTCTCCAAACTTTTGATCTCAATTCTTAGTCACTCTCCCTTTCTCATGTTTGTGTGTGTCCAAGAGTAAGAAAAATGAAGTCTAAAAGGCATACACAAGCCTTATATAAGCTAATTAAGGGACTTAATTAAACTTAGTTTAAGACTAGTTAACGACAAGTACTTTATTCTAATTATTTCGTTCTGAATCAAATTTTCATTAAACTTACTATAAAATCCAAAAAATACTCAATTACATAGAAACTTAGTCAATTTTGCATTCGATAGCCAATAAGGCTGTCAATTCGCAAAACAGAATAGAAACACAGACATATATTTCTATGACTGACAGATACAAACACAAATAACACAATTCACATGCAATCAACTCAGAATTTTCTCTTAATTACTTATTAGGCATTCTTAATCAAAGATTAAGATAAATCACAGGTCGGAGTTGTTACACTCACAAAGAAGGTTACTTCCATATAGATAAGCATTTTTTTAATAAAAAAAATCAAATGGTAAAATAGTTATAAATGTGAAAAATATTATATAAAGAATAATTAAAGTTCAAGAAACTTTCACCAAGTCCAATAGCTATATAAACAAACAATCACATACAACTTTCATAATGATAGATAAATAAACACCACAAAATATATTAAACTCTCTATAGAAGTTGAAGGGTGTTACACAAAACTAGACCAAAATCCCTGGTCACCATATTTAACTAGGGATGGCAAAATGCCCCAATCCGCCAGGTGGACTCTCCCCGACCCTAATGGGATGGTTTTTTTTTTTTTTTTGGGGGGGGGGAGGTTTGAATAAAATAGGGTCTATGATGGGATTTGTATGTGTAAATGTAATAATTAGAAATGGAAAATTGAATTGTGTAAGTTTGGAAAGATGAGAATGAATTGAATTGTCTTTGTATGGATTAGTTATGTGATATGTATTGAAATAAGTGTAGATACATGTATATATATTGAAGTTGAGTGGATTATGGTGGGGTGATGGCTAGTTATGAATTAAGGAGTAAAATATATGATCATTGGCAATACATGGTTATAAAGCCTAAGATTCTTATGTCATGTTAAACAGGGGTTTTATGAAAATTATTTGAATAGTACAAGAATGGTAAAAAAATAAAAGAATGAGTTTTCTTCCAAAAGTTAGTGGATTCTTACGACAAAGGTATTACTTATGTGTATTTAGTTTGAGTATAACAGGCACATTATTTATTTATGTATCATCTGTTGGCATTCATGATCACATGTATCTAATAATCCTATTGTGGAGAACCGTCGTAGATCCTTACTGGACATATTTGTTCATCCTACGTTATTTTACCATTTTCAAGAACAGAGTCGGAAACACCGTTTTTTGAAGATTCAAGAAATCTATTGTCCTTTGTGTGTATTGCTTATATAAAGTGTAAATGAGAGATATGTTGTGAATTGAGATTGATGAGTGTTTACTCATGTAATTATTTATTTTTGGAACATTTCAATGCAAACCTTGGGCATGTATAATTGCTGTATTTATTCAAAAGGAAACACCTCCTATTTACTCAAGTGTAATTATTACTCCAGTACATGTTACATAACTAGACTTAAATTAAAGGTTTGGGTAATTTATCCGAGTAATAAAATTTGGAGTGTGATAACTTGGTATCAGAGCTAACCAGGTTTGAAAACCTTGAGCTCGTGGGAAATGGTTTTTACCACAATGGGTTGGCCTCGCTTGGTGAGGACATTCGCATGTAAAAAGTATGAGGTGTAGGAAATTATGTGTTGCATTGACTAGGCATGGAGTTGAGTTTTAGGCATAACGCTTGTAGCTGGTCAACTTGCTTCAAGATCTCATTGGAAATGCGTCTGATCAACATGGTTTTTGATAAGAGTTCCTTGGGCATTCTGGGACAAGTACTCATCCTTGTAGACTTGACTCGATTGTGTGGTTGGGTGTTTAAATTGTTTATGTGTTATGTGATTATATGCTAGGCGAGTTATGTAATTTGGTACGTGTAGAATAAGTGCTTCGAGAAAGGCTAGAGTTTCATTCACTAAACTTGATGTAGTCATTGATAGGATGTTAGAGCGAGCTAGTAGAAGTCGTGTCGAGACTAAGAGTACCGGTAGGGACACAATAGTTCCAGTAGTACCTACACCTGTAGCACCGGCTGTGGGCGAGGAGATTGCATGCGAGATAGTAAGAGCTGTAAGGGAGGCTTTAGGTCGTAATAAAGGTGACGGGTCTCATGCCCTCAAGATCACTAAGGAGTTCTTCTGCTTTAAACCACCGGAGTTCGCAGGAGGTCCAGAACCGTTAGACTCAGAAAACTGGTTGGAACAGGTCACAAAGACTCTTGATATGCTTAGAGTCACAAATGAGAGGTGGAGAGTGGCATTAGCAAGTTTTCTACTAAAGAGAAAAGTTGGGTATTTGTGGAAGTATGTAACCCCTACCATAGACACCACCTAGGCTGCATTCACTGAGGCCTTTTAAGCCAAATACTTTCCTCCTTTTGCTCGAAAAAGATTAAGGAAACAATTTGTGGAGTTGTGCCAAGATACTACTCCTTTGGCATAGTTTAAGGCGAGGTTCACTAGTTTGTCTAGATTTTCTCTAGAGTTGATAGCAACTGAGGAGCGTCATTGTATTGAGTTTGAAGAAAGGTTATGCGATGATATTCGATGGAAGGTTGTTAGGTGCATGCATAAGAATTATCACACACTAGTGGAAGTAGCGGCTCACATGGAAGCCATCAACCTTGAGGTTGGCTTAGATAAGGGAGAAAGGGCCATATTGGTGAGTTCTTTGGTTCGAGAGCACATCAGACCTAGTAGGAGGCAAAAGAGAGCAGAATCTTAATCGGAAACCTAGTCTCAGTAATCAGACTTAGGTTTCCTCGAGTCGGTCACAGATCAGAGGACCACATTTTTGCTCCAAGTGTAAGCAATTGGGCCATGTTAGGCATCGTTGCCTTTCGCGTAGGTAGGGTCTGTCTCAATAGTCCAAGCAGGGATAATAGTAATGTTACGTAAGGGTGGAGTTTTTGTGCCTTGGTACTGTGATGTAACTTCTCTTTTATAGAAGGCCTTGTGCCTACAGATGTTGTTTATGTATATATGTGTGTGTGTGTGTGTTTTTTTTTTTTTTTTTTTTTTTTTTCCCCCCATTTTTTTTTTTTTGTGACCCAATAGTGTGGATATATAATTAATTTTGGAACTTGCCAATGTTGGAAGGTGTTATGAGAATTTGTAATCTTAACTTTGTTGTGTAACTGTTATTATTTTACTGAATGAAGCATGTATTGGCTTATGAACCTTAATTTGAATTAGAGTGTTTGTTGAGAAGCAAGAGTTGTATGTTAATGAGATCAGTCTTGGAATGTGGCATGGGTGGAGTTATATAGTTCTAAAGGGGCATAGTTGGGATGAGGTGGAATCTTAGGATTGTACGAGGTTGGTTTGAGTTACTTAGTGGGTTGTGAAATTGCTTAGAAGGGATGTGCGATTTGTGTCTCTTAATAATGAGGGTGAGGTTTGTGTGGTGATTATTGAGAGTTGGTAATTGTGCATGGATGTAAAGGGGTTACAATATTCAAGTATTGAGTGGCATGGTCTAGACTTGTATCGGGTTCATGAACGTGAAGGTAACTTGGTGATTAGATTCTAGAAGTGTTTCTCCAGAAGAAGTATGGTTGTATTATCGAGTAACGGGTGTAGTATAGGTGATGATTGTTTGTGTTCAAAGTAGGTGGATTTCCATTGACCTTATAGATCTTGTTTCGTGCTAAAAATGGGGTGTTACCATGTCGGCATAAGGGTGATAAGGATTATTTGAAACAATGCTAGTGCGGCATATGTTTAAGGAATCTGGTGAGATGTAGGTGTTTAAGTGTCGAGATTAGAGTTTTATTGAGCAGTTAGTCGGTTAGTTGATATCATAGTTTGGGGTGACAAATAGTCACTTTAGAATGGTTTAGATATGAGTATGGTGGTAAGTTTGAGTGGTGCCTTGGAGTGGTAGTATGTAGTGGTGAGGCTCGGATAAACATTGTCTTGATTTGGTGGAAATTCCTCGGGTTGGAGGTGATGTATTGTAGACTCTTTGCCTTTTCTATGCCTCGTGCTTTGTGTAAGTAATAATTTACAACGATGATTATGAGAAGATGGATTATAATGTGGTGAATTATTCTTCATGCCTTATTGTGTTGTTGCATGATTGTTATATCTACAAATTTTTATTATAGAAATGTAGTGTATATATTGTGGCTTCATGTGGAGAGTGATGGTTATTGTTCGATGTTGTGTTAGAATTCACCGAGTCAATGTTGAGAATGATTTGGAAAATGAAAATTTATTTTCTTTGTGTTTGTAGCCCGACTTTTCGCGCTTCTTTCAGAAGGCGAATAGCCTTATAGTTTGGACTTCACTTGTGGTTCTGAATCTGATTTCACAAGTGCAATGTGAAATAATGAAAACACAAAAAGAGTCCAAATCTGACAAATTTTTTTTTGAAAAATCGATGTTTGAATCAAATGCCAAAAATGGACTACTTTGCCAGATTTCTGAGTCGCCACCTAAATGTTTTGAGAAATTTAGGAAACCAAAGACTCATGCCAAAGGCCATTAGTCTGTCATCACCAAAGTGTCTCGGCTCGGGAACTTAGGTACGAGAGGAAAATGTCATAAATTGAGCACCCCACTCGCCGATCAAAGATCGGCCTCTACTAATCATGATGTGATTTTTATTTATATTATATACTCTTGTTCTGATTATTAGCTATTTACTATGTGATGCGCACACAAGGTATAAACTAATTTTTAAGAAGTGGAACACTTGATCTCCTGTTTTGTTTTGAAATTATTTTGTGAATTTGCCACTTGAAAAGTGAGCTTAAAAATGGACATTTAATCAAACCATCCCAGTTCAAGCATCCAGCCTTTATCCACAGGCATTTAACCAATTATATCACTTAAGCAATTAGTCTCATGGTATTCACGTTTTGACAAGGAACACAAACATTCAATGCAATATGCTAAGACAATTAAATGCTCACCTAGTACTCCAAGCCAAAAAGGTGAAAGAGTTAGAAAAATACGCATGCTCCTAACTTAATGCAATATGACTAATGCAACACACACATTATGTATTTTAATGGGCTCGACTATAAGCATGGTATATGATTCCATTCAAGATATGCGAGAGAGCACATATTCAAGTAAATGAATTTGAACATTTGATATTGAGTTAGCATGATGAGCTGAACCTTGGATGTATGCAAGACAAATGGATGCGAGTCATAAGAATGTTAATGAAACGTGATGCCCTATACTAAGCATCGTAAGCAAGTAAGTAAAAGGGAGAAAGACGTAGGGTTGGAAGACATAAACATTATTACAACATTGCCCTCGTCCAAGAGGGTGCGAATCAAAGTCCGAAAAGTATGAATTAAACTAATTATTACAAAACCGAATGAATAAATAAACGAGTCAAATTAACTAGCTAACTATGCTATTACACAAGGATAACCAAGATAAATTAACTCGTTATTTAAACTAATTAAGTATAACAATTACAAATAAACAGTAATAATTATTACAACACTTAATAATTAATGAAACTAATTATAGTAAACACTATTAAATTAATTAATTACAATGATCTATCAGCGAGGATAGGCAAGAATTGCATGCATGCACATGCACGGTGTTCAAGAACAGCTTTGTCTATCTCAGGCTTGCTCTGTTTCACCTCAGCCACTGCCTCTGTTTTCTGTAAAAATACACTGCTGACTCAACATTGAGGGCCGGTCGACCCTCAATGAAGGCCAGTCGGGCCTAAAGAAGGCCGGCCGGGCCTCAATTTTGTACAAAACTCTGTTTTGTGTTGTGAAGTGAAAACAGTGTAGACAGAGTTGTTCAAGCTCTGTTTGTCCCTTCCTTCCTTCTCTGTCATGGAAAAGCCTCGAGAGAAGATTAGGATTGTTTCCAAAACCATCAATAAGCAAATTGGTTGATTGATGATTCTCGATGCAATTTTGGACAAAAATCAATGAATGTAACGAATGTGACCACTCCTCCCTTCTTATCATGGAATGAACTCAAAAAAGGGAAGTAGAGATGCTTCAAGAATCATCCAAACACTATAGATTAGCGCATGACCACTCTTGACTTGATAACTTGGCATAACGTTCGGCCAAGCCTAAGCAAAATGACTCATTTTTTTTACGTGTGTTGATTGTTTTTAAGCCAATTCTTTTAGTCATTTCCATTCTTTAGTCCATTTGTCTGAAGTAATGATTAAGTCCTCTAAAAGGAGAGAAGCATCAAATGGGAAGTAATTCTCAATGTCAAAGAGAGATAACACCATTGACAATGAATCTCCGTAGAGATTAAGCCATTAAGTATGAATCTCTAGTTCATGTGTTGAATAACCATTAACCAATTGAAACAACTCTCAAATGAAAGAAATGAGTGGCAAGTTGATTCTTAAAATGAGGTTATAATCATGAAAGTTAGACAAAGAAAAGCTAAGAACAACATAATAGAAGGTATGTACGAAGACTAATGCTACAATAAATGAACTAATCAAAGCTTGAACCAATTAAATAGAGTAGGACAGCCCTAAAACAGTCTAATAAGCCCAAAACAGTGGCTGAAAATGTAAGAAAAGAGCTCAAAAAGCTAAACAAAAGGTAAAGGTAATGAAGTTATGTAAGCAAAAACAAGGAGGGATGGCCAACCCCTCCGATTTCAAGACTTCAAACCATGTTTTTGGCCTTAGTTTAACTCTGAAAATCAGTTCAAAAATCAAAGGAAAAGAGTGCAAAGGAACCAAGGGTTAAGCTATAAAAATTGGTGCAAGTACGGATGTTAACCTTACCACCTTTGGTAGCTTATCTAAACCCAAGTTTCAACACTTAAAATGGGTGCAAAACAGCCTAAGAATACAAGAAACAAGTAAAAATGAAGTAAGCAAAGGCAAGAACAAAAGTTACAAGCTTATACCTCTCAAAATGGAGTAAGCTTTGGTTGATGATCAAACTAACTCTTGACACACTCTCAAGCTTGAATTATACTTCTCAGGGGTCAACCAAGGCTCTAAGATCATGAGTCAAGGTTGTGTATAGTGTATAGTGTATATAGATGATATAAGGTTGATAGGTTAACTCCAAGGTAGCTTACAATGGAAGAAGGAGAAATGAGGAGCTCTCTCTATGTGTATAGGCTTTCTCTCAATTGTTCAACCCCCAAAACAGAGGTATATGGTCGTATTTATAGAATTTGAGCACAAAAGGTGATAAATATCTTCAAAAATGGACAACTGGTGGCCTCCCGCCCAGAACAATGTTTCTTGCTACGAAGGCCCGGCCAGCCCTCAATAGCCATGGCCGACTCTCAATGAGGCACGGCCGGGCCTCAATGAATTCCCCTGTTTTCTATTTCAGCCTCAACACAAGGTGGCACAAGGTGTAAAAATGAATTTCTTGGGTATGATCAATGGGAATATGGAAGGTTTGGGGTTGTTTCGAAGATTGAATAAGACTTCTTCGTTGAGACGTTGAACCATGCACAATTCCACTTTCATCATCGAGTGTTCCGAGTACAGTGCTCGAGCCTTGCGGGCGGTCAAAAATGGGGTGTCCACAGTTGCCCCTCTTTAACAGAGCTCCAAGTCATAAAGTGACATGAGTGAATGTCAAAGCCCAGAGACGACCCAATTGACAAGGCCACAAGGCTCGGGCAAGAAATCAAGACATAAATGTGAAAATGAACTCGAGGGCAAAATGCAAAAACGAAATGCAACTAATAACTTATGATCACGCAATGAAGCAATGCAATGAAACATAACATAAATGAAGCAGTGAGACAATGTAACAATCCAGACAAGAATGCAACGTTGAAAGACAATGCAAAAGAAAGCAAAAGAGGCCTCGCCTTGCACAAAAAACACAGAAAGCACAAACCAACCTACGTCTCACGTAGAAAGGATGTAAGAAAATACAGGCCTAACTATGCCTCACATAGAAAAAGAGAAGGGCGACATAACCATCGCGCGCACCTGAGGTCTCAACCGAGATCCTAACGTGTCACACGCGAGAGGAGGAAATGTGGTGTAAACAAACAGGCGCATCTGCTGTTTTTAACCGAAGGTACAATCCTAACGCGTGACACGCAAGAGGAGGAAAGGTGGTGTGAACATCGGGCGCACCTGATGTTTTTAACCGAAGGTACAATCCTAATGCGTCATGCGCGAGAGGAGGAAGGGTGGTGTGAACAATGAGCGTACCCGTTATTTTTAATCGAAGGTACAATCCTAACGTGTCACACGCGAGAGGAGGAAATGTGGTGTGAACAATGGATGCACCTGATGTTTTTAACCAAAGGTACAATCCTAATGCATCACACGTGAGAGGAGGAAGGGTGGTGTCAACAACGGGGTGCACCCATTGTTTTTAACTCAAGGTATAATCCTAACGCGTCGCACGTGAGACGAGGAAAGGTGGTGTGAATAGTGGGCGCAGTCGATGTTTTTAACAGAAGGTACAATCCTAACGTGTCACAAGCGAGAGGAGGAAAGATGGTGTGAACAACCGATGTACCCGATGTTTTTAACCGAAGGTACAATCCTAACGTGTCACACGCGAGAGGAGGAAGGGTGAAACAAATCACACAAGCAGAAATCAAGACAAACAAAGCAGTAGGAAAGCTAATTTACCAATGTGTTGAAGCAATAGACGCAACACGCTGCGCTTAAATGTGGTTATGAAATAGATGACAATTTTACTGTCGCACGAATGATTTCAACTGCAACTCCCCTGAATGAACCGTACATATAATATCGTCTGGTTACAGAACATAATAACAGGAGGAACTACGATTTTAGACAAAGCAAATTATAAACTACTCAGAATAGTTTACTCAAATTAAGAGTTTAGAACAAATAAGTTTAAACAAGAAAACTTTAAACAAATTAAGAATCAAACACAAAGGCACTCATTTAATCAACCAAAAAGAAATCCTTACTTTTCTTTTCATATTTCTTTTCTCTCTTATTATTTATTATTTTATTCGGTCTTTCTCTTATCTTTGTTTTTTTTTCTCTTTCTTTCTTTTTTCCTCTTTTTTTCTTTTCTTTCCATTTACTGTTTTTTTTTTATTGAACCCCCTTATTTTCAACTCCATAAAACAAGAAATAAACAACAGAAAGGAAGAGAAAGAGGGAAAAAAAACAAAACTATGTTGTATTGTCATTGAGGGCCGGCCGGTCCTCAATGAAGCACGGCGGAGCATCGCAACAGTCGGCTGGGCCTTCATAGCGGTAGGGGTAGTTTCATCCTTTCCTCATAACTTATGTGTTTAAAACAAATCCAAACCCTATTTCCTCACATCTTCTTGCCCGAAATCACTTCCTCTCTCTCTCTCTCTCTAGCTTTCCTCTCTCGCTGGATTTCCTTTTTTCCTTGCATTTCCCAACAAACCTCGCCAATTTTTCTTCGAACCCCTCCTCTCCTCTACATTTTGGACCGATTGGATTTCGATTCGGTTGAGTTTTTTGGGTTTCTCATTGTTTTTGCTTTGTTTCTCATGAGTTTTCTTGGTTTTTGGGGACTCACTCTCGTGTTTTCACTTTCTCCTCTCATTTTCTCTCTCCTAGGGTTTAGCCCTTTACATTTTCTTACTTTCTCTTGATTTCCCCCATTCTTCTCCATGGCTAGTGATGAAGTTCCCATTCTGGACCCCGCCATTGGTATTGGGGCCACCCTAGGTGGAGACATGGAGGCCAAGGATGCTCCTGCATTGCCTTTCCTCATTGATCGGCCATTTGACGTGGCCACATATCGATTACGCACACATGCTCCACCTCGGGATGGGATTTTGAGATTCGAGGGCCTCATCCTCGGGATAGACGAGGATGTCTTGCTACGAGAGCCTATGGAGCACTTGTCCACCAATGCCTCTACGGTAAGCAATTTCCCTTTGCTTTGATGTATTGTTGAAGCTCACAAGTAGCCTACTAGTTAAATGCCATTATATTTCCCATTTCCAGGTGATAGCTTGGAGGATTGGCGGATATGGATCCAAATTTGGCCTCGATGATGGCATGAGAGACTGTCCGCAGAGGTCCGCGCACTAGCTGACGCAGCTGGCTTCGGACCCTTCTGCTGAGGGCTTATTTAGATGAGAGCCGAGTCACTGTTGTACGGGGCCCTGGTCGAGAGATGGTGGGACTCCACAGACTCATTCCATTTCTCATCGATCAGGGAGATGACTCAAACCTTGTACGACTTTGAAATGCTCAATGGCTTGCGGGTTGGAGTTGGTGGTTCGATCCCGTATGATCCTAACATGACGCAGTGGAGAGCCGTACAGCGTCAGCTTCTTGGAGCGATCCCAGACACTACCAGCCATGGGATGGTAAGGCACAGCTGGTTTTTCGAGTACTTCTCCGACTTTTAGCCCACCACTCCAGATGAGGTCGCCCAGTACACCCAGGACTTCCTTATGTATTTCCTCGGTACTACCCTGTTTGCGAATAGGGAAAATACCGTGGGGTTATATCTTCTGGGGGCACTGGTGCACCTCTTTCAGGTGGCAGAGTACGATTAGGGTGGCATTGGTCTGGCCACCATATATTGTTATATGAGCTCTGTCTCCCGTCGCAAGGCAAATTCACTCGACAACCATTGGAGAGTCCCAAAGGTATGTTTCACATTTATCTTTTCTGTTCATTCCGTTCATTCTGCATTTTTTGCTCATTTTTATTTCTTACTCATTTTTCGTTCACTTACTTAATCCATATTTTTCTGTTTGCAGCTCTGGGATCACACCTGCTTCACCTCTCTGGCTCCGATCCCGGTGAGGCCGGTCGAGTTATCAGTACCCCGCTCATGGTACTACAACTCCAGGTTTGAGCGTCGCCGCTGTGTAGATCGAGATTTTCCCTATTTCCATCGCTTCTTTGACACGATCACGACGGACTAGGTAACAAAATACCAGCTTTTGACTATTACATACTGTAAGCATACTGCACTTATTCCCATACTATATGATCATTCTCATACTGTTGGTTTCTCACACCGCACTGCCATTCTCATAGTATACTGATTTTTTGCACTGCACTAACATTTGACACTGCACCGATTTAACACTGCGCTGATTTTTGACACCGCACTAATATTCTTATACTGCACTAATCTAACTCCGCACTGCCATTCTCATACTGCACTGATCTAGCACTAAACTGATCTCATAGGTTGACTGGCATCCTCGGGCGGGCATTCCCTAAGTGTCGAGGATGGCCTACACCGCTGCATGGCACGCCTTCACCATGCGGATTTTATTCGAGGGCCCCTTTGGCCCTGCGTACTACCTGGGGGAGAGGTTCATCCGCCAGACGCGGAGCGTCGTTGACCCCGACATTTCGCACCCGCCTCCTCCGGTTATGAGGGTAGTGGATGAGCTGCAAGACGGTTCTTAGATCGACCTCCTGATGTTGGGCAAGGATGGCGATCATCATCATGAGCTTGGCAACTTCACTACCTTCTTACACACTCAAGTGATGGCGCCTCTTAACCTGGGCGTGGCTCGAGCAGTGCCAGAGGTTGTCGTTCCTGCTGTTGCTGTTGCTGGTTATGCGTCTACTAGAGGTGCCCCTGCCGTTGCTCCCATTCTTAGATTCCCTGTGATCCCCACTGAGATCATGTACATGCGTTCGGATGAAGTGATCGAGCAGATCCTGCTTAAGCGCATCGAGAAGAGGAACCGCAGACTAGTGTTTGCTCCTAGCGTCAAGTAGGTGTATATTTCTTTATGCTAGTCCATACTGCACTTTAGCTTGTTTTCTACCATTTATGTTCATTTTTCTCTATTGCTTTTGCTTTCCTTTCTCAGATTCTATTTCTTTTATAGGTACCCCAGGCGTATGTTGATGACCTCCTTCGTACGATTGACTGATTGCTCCTTATGGTACGGAGGAGGCAGACTGCCTTAGTCATCTAAGGGATCGAGGTACATTCCACCTGCGGTTTACTGTTGTTGCCATACTGTACACTTTTGTTAATTCATACTGATACCTGTACACTTTTCAGCTTGAGCCAGCGCCAGCAGTGCCTGCAGGACCTTTCGCAGCCAGTAAACAGAGACGGGGCCCAGTGAGGGGCCAAGGGGAGTTGATCGAGGGAGAGGCCGAGTGAGGCAGCGCTCATCTTCCGAGGACTCATTTGATGGGTCTACGACCGCTGAGGATAAGGGAAAGGAGGTTGACTCGTAGTCCAGCAGCCCTATTGACGACAGCGATGCACTTCATCCGCAGCCGAGGAGGAAGACGACAAGGATAGGCTATTGATGATGATGATGATGATGATTTTCGATTTAGTTTTTTTTTTTCTCTATGTAGTTAATGACTAGCTTCAAATAGACCCTTTTGTTGTTGTTTTTTTTTTTTAAAGGATTTTCTTTTGTTTTATTGCTCTATAAAAAAAACAATGATCGGGGTTAGACCTACTAGTTATAAAAGACAAGTTTTTGTTGAAAGATTTCCTTGCACGATGTGATGAATGGTGTTTATATGTGATGAATGGCATAATCCATGCATGATAACTTTACATAAGACTTGCTCTTGTATTCATTTGAATCGGATAACTACCTATAATCGGGCAAAATTGTGAAATACAACTCGATAATAGGAAAACAAAATAAAAACAACTCGAAAATACTAAAAGACACTTGGTACAAACAAAACAAGACTCAAAATACAACTGTGGTAAGTCAAGGAAAAAGTTGGCATTTCCTACAACTGCATTGATTCTGAAATGCCATTTAGACCCGGTCGGGCTTCACTGATGCACGGCCGGGCCTCAATATGAGGTTGGTCAGTGCTGCCCAGCTGTCATGCACTGCTCCTTCTCATCTTCTATAAATAATGCTCCCATGCTGTTTTTCTAGAAGAATAACAAGTCTTTGATATTTTGCTCTCAAAATGGAAACATTGTGCAACAATAGGCTTCGAGACTGGATATCCACTTTGGACGGCTCAGAAAAGGTGAATTTTCACAGTTTTGGCCTAAATTCCCTTTTTTCTCTAATTTGCACTTCCCTTTGCTTTCCATTCCTTCATGCCGCTATTTGATGTTGGAACCCGATCACACGTGTTTCAATTCGGATCTCAAGAGATGTGTCCGACACTTGAGAAATTTCAAACCTTAATAGAGTCCCGGCGTGACGAAGAAATCATACCGCAGCCCCGTTTTGGCCATACCCAAGCTTTGGGACGGATGTGTGGGTTAACATTACATGAGGCTCGGTCTTCGGTATATAATGGGGAGCTAGATATCCCTAGTTTAGTTTATCGATTTTCCTTTGTTGGAGATAAGAGTGACCTTCTTTGGCGAGGCCGCCGGCAACATGCTCTCTGTTGATGCCTTCTTGCACAATTCCTCCTTGCCCCTAGTTTCAGCGGAGTTAGCATCCGATTGATCGAAATAGCTCAACGTCTAAAAGAGGGTAAGAGTTGCATGGGTTTGGCACTGGCTAAAACCTTGATGGGTTTAGATGCCTTCTGCCGAGGAGAGACCACTCGGCTGGCAGGGAGTCCGCCACTTCTCCAGGTATTATTTTCCACCCTCCTAATTTATGATTCTTACATCACTCAACACTCATTCTCCGTTTTTCTCTTGAAACCCATTTCCTTACTTTTCTTTCACTGTATACCTATTTATTCTTTAATCTCTCTTATTTTTCATCCCTCCCCAGGTATGGCTTATGGATAAACTCCAAGTAGCTGCTTCTTGTCTCGAGTATTCGGCCTGAGCTTATTTCTTTTGTCAATGACTAGTGGATTTCCCCTCGGAGGTTTATGGTGTGATTGGATGTGCAGCTGGTCCGCAGCCGACATAACTTGGCATTACCCCTGGCTTAATTTGGCTGAGATGAGCTACTGCAGGTCCCGACAGTCAGCAGTAGAGTTGATTGGCCTTACACATTGTGTATTCTATTTTCCTCTCCGATTACGACGTCAATTCGGGCTTGATCATATACGACCAGATGAGGGGGTGGAATACACTGCTTCATTTCCAGTTCACGCCTCGCACCTTCCCCGGTATCTTGCGGCCTAAAGGATGAGAGAGATTTTGGCCCTTGCCATTAGTTTCAGTTACACCTTGTTTGAGAAGTGTTTGGCTTGGCTTAAAGAGGAGGCAGAGGCCGGGCCATCTTTGGCATAGAGCCACCTGACTTAGCTGTGCCCCTAGTTTTATTGCTTTGATATTTTCTTTTCAAGTTTAAGATGTAAAAAGCAACTTTGATCTAAATCAAAGAGTTTGGAGAATGTACTTGTGTTGAAATCAATAAAATTAAAGCTACGAGTATTGAAAAATTTCCTTTCGGTCCCAAAAATGGTCCAAGTTGTAAAATGGTAAAATTTTGAATAAAATCAACTTTTATTAAAACTCTTCAAAATAATTTTCGAAAATGATCACCACCTGACACGCACAGAGTCGATCCTCAAGATGTACAATCCTGAATCAAAAGAAATCATAACTGGCCCTGATTGCATATCATTACTACTGTTCTGTACTCAGCTTTTCTGCCCAAAATACAAAGCAAAACCAAACTAATAGATGATGAACAAGGATGACCTAATCAAGAAAATGGATAGGACAGTTGAACTGGAGATAGTTACGGCCTAACTTCAAGATGAAGTTGCCTACGTATCCCAAAAATGGGAATAAGGACTTACGTAGTTTGGTTCAGGCTTACTCGAGTATTAACTCTCTCCTTTTACACTCTAACTTTTACCAAAGTCGCCCTTTAGGGTTTTTAACCTTGCTAGCTCAGTTTTTTTTTTTTTTTTTTTCTAATTTTTCATGGTCTAACTTTTGCCTAGGTCGCCCTTTCTTCTTTTCGGCCTAGTGAGCCTCTCAGGGGTAATATTTTTTCAATTTGTCCGTGTTAATTGGTTGTGAGAACTCCAGGCCATCCAAGTTCATAAGAGTAACCGCCCCTCCTAACTAGAATGACTTAATGATGTAAGGACCAGTCTAGTTAGGTTTGAAGTTGCCCCTAGGATCAAGAATGGGAGCTCGGTTGTCTTTCAACAACATGTCCCCTTCTTGAAGATTTCTGGACTTCACTTTCTTGTTAAAAGCCCTGGTAATTCGGCATTGGTAGCCCTGGACATGGTACAATGCTCTTAGTTTTCTCTCATCAAACAACATCAACTCCTCAAACCTACTTTGCTGCCAATCTGCCTCTGTTATTTGACACTCAGCCATAATTCATCGCGAGGGCACTTCAATTTTGATTGGCAAAACATCCTCCATCCCATAGACAAGAGAATAGAAGGTTGCTCTTGTAGATGTTCGAATTAAGGTTCTGTAGCCCCAGAGCGCAAATGGAAATTTATTTGGCTAGTTCTTGTAGTTTTCCACCATCTTCTGCAAAATTCTCTTGATATTCTTGTTTGTAGCTTTAACAACCCCATTAGTCTGCGGCCTGTACGTTGATGACTTATGAAAAGTCACGTTATATTTTTCAAGAAAATCTATCACCTTTTTCTTGAAGTGCGACCCATTATCAGAAATAGTTTCATTGGGCACCCCATACCAGCATATGATGTTGTTTTTTATGAACTTAGCTACATGCGATGCTTTCAGTGCAGAGTAAGACTGGGCCTCCGCCTATTTTGTGAAGTAGTCGATGGCTACCAAAATAAACTCATGCCCGTTTGACCCCTTTGGCATAACTGTGCCGATAACATCTATTCCCCAAACAGAGAATGGCCATGGTGAAGTCATGTTGTAGAGCTTTGACGGCGGAATGTTCATTTGGTTGGCATGAATCTGACACTTATGGCATCGCCGAACAAAACCAATTCAATCTTCTTCCATGGTTGACTAGTAGTAGCCTTCCCTAAGGATTTTCCGAGCAAGCATCACACCATTCATGTGGGCTCCACACTCTCCTCCGTGGATGGCCTCCATAAGGCGTTTTGATTCCTCTTCCTCAACGCATAGCTTGTGCATTCTCAGATGGCCTCTTTTCTACAGTTTGCCTCCGCAGATGATGAATTGAACGGCCAGATGCCGTATTTCCCTTTTGTCCTTAGCATTTGCTCCTGGCATATACGCCTTACCAGGGGTTCTTGTCTGAAGCCTCATCTATTGCGGCAATGGTTTCATAGGCCGGCGTGTACTTCTGTTCAATAATGATCAAACGCATCCTGACGCCCAATGGAATGTCTACCATAGAAGATAGAGTTACTAGTGCATCAGCAAATCGGTTGTTCTCCCTTAGCAGATGGGTGAACGTTAACTTCTCAAACCTCGGAATCAACATATCCAAGAGTTGAAGGTAAACCTTCATCTTTTCTTCTTTAACCTGCCGATCTCCGTTGGCTTGAGACACAACCAAGTTTGAATCCCTGATGACGTCGAATCTTTTTGCCCCTAGTTCCAGGGTGACTTCTAAACCAGAGACACACGCTTCATATTCTGCTTCGTTGTTGAATACTTTGAACTGGAGTTTGAAAGCTAAAGGTCTATGGGAGTCATCAGGCACTATCAACAACACACTGATCCCATAACCGTATTGATTGGCTGCTCCGTCAAAGTACATCGTCCACGTTTTCTCCTCTATTTGTAGAATATTTTCGTTTAGGAAAAGATACTCCACCGCTTCATGCCTCTCTACTGGGTGATCTGCCAGGAATTCCGCTATAGCTCTCCCTTTAACAGACTTGTATGTAACATATGTAAGATCAATTTCAGAGAGAAAAAGCAATTAACAGGCTAGCCTACCCGTAAGCGTTGGTTTCTCAAAGAGATATTTGATGGGATCTAATCTCAATACCAGGATTACAGAGTGAGCTAATAGGGAGTGTCTCAACTTCCGAGCAGCCCAAACCAAGGCTAGACAAGATTTCTCAAGGGGAGTGTAACGGGTTTCGTAATCTAGCATTTTCTTGCTCAACTGGTAGACGGCTTTCTCCACTTTGGCCTCTGACTCTTGAGCTAACATTCACCCCATAGTTGAGTTTGTCATTGACAGGTACAAGATCAATGGTTTTCCCAGTTCTGGTGGTGATAACATAGGTGGATTCTACTGGTACTACTTGACCTGTTCAAAAGTGAACTAACAGCGATCATCCCATTGGAAGTTCTTTCCTTTCTTTAGGGGACTAAATAGTGGTTCACAAGTTAACGTTAATTTTGAAATAAACTACCTTATGAATTGCACTTTACCCAGAAAGCTGTGCACCTCCTTTTCAGTCCTTAATGGTGGCATTTCTAAGATGGCCTTGATTTTGGAAGGATCTACCTTAATTTATCTCTGTGTGATTAAGGATCCCAACATTTTTCCTGTTGTTACACCGAAAGTGCATTTTTGCAGGTTCAACATTAGTCTATACTCTTTGATCGGCTGAAAGAATTTTTCCGAGGCGATGTAGCAGCCCTCTCAATCTTTGGACTTAACAATCATATCGTCCACATACACCTTAACCTCTTTATGGATCATGTCATGCAGAATGGTAGTTGCAGCCCTCTGATAAGTGGCCCCAGCATTCTTTAACCCAAATGGCATGACTCTCTAGCAATAGGTGCCCCACGGAGTAGTGAAAACAGTCTTCTCCCTATCCTCGGGTGCCATCAAAATTTGATTATACCTGAAAAATCCATCCATAAACGAGAGCAATGCATTGCCCGCGGTGAAGTCTACCAACTCATCAATACGCAGCAGTGGGAAATCATCGATCGGACTAACCTTTGTCAGATCCTTGAAGTCGACACAGACTCTGATTTTGTCATCCTTCTTTGGGACTAGAACAATATTGGCCAACCACGTTGGATACTCAGACACAAGCAAGAACCCTGCCTCCATCTATTTGGTAACTTTTTCATTGATCTTCAAAGCCTAATTTGGGCGAACTCTACGCAACTTTTGCTTAACTGGCCGGGCCTCAGGGTTAAGAGGGATCCGGTGCTATACAATCTCATGATCAATTCTAGGCATGTCTTCGTAGGACCACACGAAGGCATTTTTGAAATTTTTAATTAAAGCGATTAAATGCTCGCGTTCATCTAAAGACAGCGTGGACCCAATCTAGACCAAGCAAGGATCTTCCTCAGTACCTATGTTAATTGATATGATTTCATCTGTACAGGGCTTAACACAGGTCTTCTTCTCGTGATCAAGCAAAATTTTAAAACCCGAAGAATTTCTTCCTCTTTGTTTATGTCAAAATTTTGAAAATTAAGATCAGTATAACAAACCAAAGGCGCAGAGAAGTAGGCAACATTCACAGTATTTCCATTCAAAAAGTCTAGATCCTCGGTTACAGTAGACTTAAAAGAAAAGCTAAAAGACAACCTGGACAGAACTTTGGTATCCAGGTTACCACTCCCAAAAGTACCAGACTCAGAGGAACTCGAATCTGACTCTGACTCCATAGACTTAGTGGAATCAGATCCGGACTCACTATCTGATTCAGAATTGTTGATGACGCCTTGCTTAAACTTCCAAACTAGACGTGGAGCCTCAGATGCATCCATGATAAGATTGGAGAAATCCGCCGCTGGGGTATCCCTGATCATTGAGATAGTGAAACTATCCCCCAAGTTGGTGATCTCAGCTCCAGCAGTAGAACTCATTAGTAAGTCGGCCAGTACCTTTCCCAGTGGCTCCTCCTCTTTAATGTCCAGGTTTGCAGTCCATTCTTGATCGGTACCAGTGCTTAGGTTTGCCTGCTCATCCTCCTATTCTGGTAACTGCTTCTTGAAAAAGGTCTCGAACCCCGAATACCTAGTCTTTGTTTCCTAATCATACCAAGGCTCCGAAAATCCATAGAATGGGAAATCTTCCCCTTGGCGAACAAACCGTCCGTTCAAGGTTCCCTGCATAGGTTTGTGAATTAACTTATACTGCTTCTCGATCCTTTTGCCTTTAGCCTTTTTTTTAACTCATGCCCTTTCCTTTGCCAATTTGCAGCAGTATGTTTGTATCCTAGCCCGAAAGCATGGGCGTTATGACTTAGCTTCTTAGCAACAATACCTCCCTGTCTACCACTTCGGCCTAGTCCCGACCTGAGCATATGCCCCTGCTTGTTCATCATGTATATAGATTTGCGCACTCACATAATCTCCATCATTTTCAACCATGATGGTTTGGACTAACCGGGCTTCTGCCAGAGAGAAGCTAGAAAGGAACACATCCTCTTCCCCATGTATAATTTCCAAAAATGGTGCAGTGGTTCCTTGAGGAGGATGGATCGCAGAGTTACCGTACACAGTGGTGATCCCGCCTTTGAAGGGGTACTTTACTAACTGATGTACCGTTGATGATACCACCTTCATCTGGTGTAGCTAGGGCCTTCCCAGTTGTAGGTTGAATGTGGCCGGAACATCCATGACATGGAATTCTACATCATGTTCGGGCGGGCTGATCAAGATATTGCTCTTGAATGTTCTCATGACGTCCCGGCTTATATTATCGTAAGCCCAGACAGCTTGGGTCATGGATGTAAAGTCGATCGGCCTCAAACCGATGGCATAGGTAGTTCTCACTAGGCACACATTGATTGCTGACCCGGTATCTAGTAACACTACCGGCATCCACATTTTTTGACTTTCCAAGGTTACATACAAAGGCTTGTTGTGGTTGGCGCCCTCAGGAGGCAATTGTTTATCCGTAAAAGATATCATCGACGTAACATCCCCAGAGGTGACCAATGACACCAACTGGTTAGTGGTGGTGTCAATGGGTAGTTTGGTTCGGTTCAGTTCGGTTCGGTTCATTGCTTCGAATAAGGCTTCTCTATGCTACTAAGACACCATTATCAGTCCCCAGATGGATATGTCTGCCTGAATCTTCTTGAGCTATTTTAAGACCATGTTTTCCTCAACATCCTTCTCTTTTGCTCTTTCAGACTCTTTGTTAGAGGTCTTTGGTTGGTCTATCATTGCGAGTTTGAAGTACCAATCGCTCTGGGTCATGTGATTAATCTCATTGGTATACCAAGTGTCATCTGGGGTATCAGCTTTCCAACTTTCGTCAGTGTATGCATGACTTAGGTCGCTGTCTTCCCACCACTCTCCCAAAATCATAACCAGACTGGCATCGGGTTCCATCCAGAGCATATTAACATCACGCGTCCCATCATCGTACCATTCTTCTTCCATCGCAGCGCCCTGTACTTTCTGAGTTTCCTCAACATCCTCTTTCGGTCATTGGGATCCTATTCGACCTTTCTGGTTATCTGGGCATCACCCACCGCTGTTTCAAGTTCTTCTTTCCCTTTTCCTTTGCCTTGTTCCAGAGCTATCTTTGCTTGGATCTCCACTATTCATTCCATTTGAAACTATTCCTGTGCCTATTCCTCCTCAGTAAGAGGTGGAACCTCAGCCTTACCCTTAACGGAAACTTCCTCTTCTCCCCCAGTCTCTTATGTTTGTTTCTTCACATCGGACTCTTTCTCACTTAATAACTCATTGCTAGTCTCTGGTTGGCTCGGGTCCTACCATCCCATCTATACACAGCTTGTATCTTCTTCCACAAAGAAGTAAAGATCCTCTAGATCCTCTTGTAATTCTGCCAAATCCTCCTCTAGGTTTGCTAAGTCATTCAGGCCTTGCTCGGGCCACTCATTCTGATTCTATGCCATTTGGTCTTCCCCTATAGCATTGATGCTAAGAAAGTCTGGCAGTATGACCACTAGCTTTGGCTGATTGATGGCCACAATGTATAAGCTGGGATCGTACTCCTCTGCGAGTGAGACTCCATTCTCTATGACACAGGGATCAAATGACCTTGTCTTTAGTGCATTCTTCTCTTCCTCCGTTTCTACTGCCACGGGCCTGGGTTGGATTTGTGGTGTTAAATTCATCCTGCACGTGTCTGCGCCTTTTGGAATGACCACCTCCGATTTTGGTAGGTGGGATGAGGTAATGTATGTGCTAAGGTTGAAGGTGGGCGGTTGTGTATGGATACGGTTGATATTTCTGGGTAGGGGGACTTCGTTATGTGCAGGAAATGGGTTGATTGTTACATTGGGATTGGAAGGTGGGGCGATAACTTTGTTGTTAATGAGATCCTGGATCTCATGACGTAGATGGTAGCACATGTCTGTGGGATGGCCATGTTGTTAGCGGAAGATACAATACTGGGTAGGGTCATGTTTGGGTGGTAATGGGTCTGGTAGTGGACATGGATCAACGGGCTTGAGATGCCCCTTTTGCATTAATAGCCTGAGGGCGTGGGTTGGGCTCATATGGAAATGAGTAAAGACTCTATGGTTTCAGGGTGGACCGGTATTTTGTGAAGGTTGTGAGGTTATGGCAGTAGCAAAGGGATCAGCCATCTTAGTCGTTGTGACACATTGCTAACATCTATAGGCCGCGGAATAATGCTACTGCTAGCATTGGTATTCCAAGAGAACGGCCTTCTTGTGGGTTCACTTGTTCTATGGATGTACCCTT
This sequence comes from Camellia sinensis, assembly GCF_004153795.1. Lineage (NCBI taxonomy): Eukaryota > Viridiplantae > Streptophyta > Magnoliopsida > Ericales > Theaceae > Camellia > Camellia sinensis. The sequence goes on from NW_021025875.1 coordinate 792,801, forward strand.
TTTGAATGCACTCTCGATATGGACCCCCAGTTCATGTAAGAAAGCAAACATGGACAACGGTGCCACTATCATTCTCTACAGCATATCTGGCTCAAGGTTCTGAACCACTAGTCAAACTTGTTCTCTCTCGGCAGGCCTATTTGTCATTCGGGCTGCCTTGGCTCCCCATGGGGCGACAAAATTGATGAATGATTCTTTGGGGTTTTGAGTAGTAGCCTCCAGTTCACTAATGGTTACCTCCATCTGAGTGTTATATGAGTGTTGATTGGCAAATGCCTCAGATAGCTCCTCCCAATTTTGTTTTGTAAATTCCTCCAACTTAGCCTACCAGATAGCCGCCACATCAGACAAGGTTCTTCCAAACAACGAAAGCTTCTGCACTCGAGACAAACCCATAGGCCTCAATACATCCGAAAAAAATCGAACATGTATGATTGGATCCCCACTCCCATCGAATCTGTCGATGTGGGGCATCTTAAATTTCTTCGGTAATCTGACCAAAGCCTTAGTGTACCCATCTTCGATATCTAGAATGGAGTTAAAGCCCTGAGATTTCTTCAATGCTTTCTCTAATCTAGCAATCTTGACTAAGGCTAGATTAATTTCATTGATATTGAAAGGAAAAATCCCTGGAGGAGGTTGAGCCGGAAGACAATAAGATGGAACTAGGGGAAACATGTCCTGAGGAGCTAGGACTGGTAGATTTTCTACTGGCGGGGGTAGATCCAGGTTTGGCTGAGTAGTAGGGGTCGGGTGCACAATTGACACTGATGCCCTAGATGTACGCCACAGATCGGCAATGACTTCATCTTGTGCAACCATCCTTTGGTTTACAGTGTCCATAGTTCTTTTGTGGCAACGAATTTCTCTGTGTTTGGTGTTGTATTCTGTGCCATTGCTAATCCGGGTGAACTAGATGCTGGTGAACTGATTGACTAAGAACGGGTAGGTGTTTGTGGGGTGCTTTATACTAATACTACTGATTGTCTATTTATTCTTCGTCGAGTGACTGGAGGAAGCGAGACTACCACGCACTGACCACCAACAAGGTCTCAAGCTTTACACAGCTTACCGAAATGAGTCCACACAACTTGGAGAATATCAGATCTTTATGAAGTTGTGATGGTAAACTACCTAGCAAGAAGAAAGAAAGAAAAACAAAATCAAAATCAAAATCGGACAGCACTTCAACCCCAATTCACAAAAGTCAAGACACATGTTTTCGGACTTTACCGATATGAGCCACCCTGTACAGTCTCACTATAAAAGCACATATCAAGTATAAAAACCAAAACACCCCTATGAGGGGGTAGGGTTACCCTGTCCTAGATTTTTGGCATGATCTAGGCTGGACTAATTCAAACGACGAGTTTCACAACATCCTGCAAATGGGTGGCATCCTATCCTAAGTTGGAATAGTCACCATTGCTTCACTATATGCAACTAGGTTAAATGATTAAACGGATACCTCAGCAAGAATACCTAATATACCTCTCATACCTAACATCGAAAAGTGAAAGGTGGATCACGAGGTATGGTGGTAATTTAAATCCAAGGATTGTGTTCCTAACATGGCAGAGCCCATGACCGGTCATCCTTTTAGCTAGCTTTTTAGGCACGCCTCGGGCAAACCATCCAAGAATAGCAGTCCGCAAACACTGTGACTTAAACGCATCAATGAAAATGCAATGCAAAGAACATATAAGTGTAAATAAAATTTCACATTATGAGTTTCAAGTCAAGTTCTCTAAGTCCCCAGCGGAGTTGCCAGAAACTGTAAACCAACTTTTCGCACCCCTTTCGGAAGACGAATAGCCCTATAGTTCGGACTCCACTTGTGGTTTTGAATCTGATTTCACAAGTGCAATGTGAAATAATGAAAACATAGAAAGAGTCCAAATCCGGTAATTCTTTTTTTTTTGGAAAATCGATATTTGAATCAAATGCCAAAAATGGACTACTTTTCCAGATTTCAGAGTCGCTACCTAAATATTTTAGGAAATTTAGAAAACCCAAGACTCATGCCAAAGGTCATTAGTTTGTCATCACCAAAGTGTCGCGGCTCGAGAACTTAGGTATGAGAGGAAAAGGTCATAAATTGAGCAGCCCACTCGCCCGATCAAAGATCGGCCTCTACTAATCGTGATGTGATTTTTATTTACATTATATACTCTTGTTCTGATTATTAGCTATTTACTATGTGATGCACACACAAGGTATAAACTAATTTGCAAGAATTGGAACACTTGATCTCTTGTTTTGTTTGGAAATTATTTTGTGAATTTGCCACTTGAAAAAGTGGGCTTAAAAATGGACATTTAATCAAACCATCCAAGTTCAAGCATCTAGCCTTTATCCATAAGTATTCAAACAATTATATCACTTAAGCAATTAGTCTCATGGTATTCACGTTTTGACAAGGTACACAAACATTCAATGCAATATACTAAGACAATTAAATGCTCACCTAGTACTCCAAGCCAAAAAGGTGAAAGAGTTAGAAAAATATGCATGCTTCTAACTTAATGCAATATGACTAATGCAACGCACACATTATGTATTTTAATGGGCTCGACTATGAGTATGGCATATGATTCCATTCAAGACATGAGAGAGAGCACGTATTCAAGTAAATGAATTTGAACATTTGATATTGAGTTAGCATGATGAGTCGAACCTTGGATGTATGCAAGACAAATGGATGGGAATCATAAGAATGCTAATGAAACGTGATGCCCTATACTAAGCATCGTAAGCAAGTAAGTGAAAGGGAGAAAGATGTAGGGTTGAAAGACATACATACTATTACAACATTGCCCTCGTCCAAGAGGGTGCGAATCAAAGTCCGAAAAGTCTGAATTAAACTAATTATTGCAAAACCGAATGAATAAATAAACGAGGCTAATTAACTAACTAACTATACTATTACAACAAGGATAACCAAGATAAATAAACTCGTTATTTAAACTAATTAAGTACAACAATTACAAATAAATAGTAATAATTATTACAACACTTAATAATTAATGAGACTAATTACAGTAAACAGTATTAAATTAATTAATTACAATGATCTGTAAGCGAGGATGCGCAAGAATTGCATGCATGCGCATGCATGGTGTTCAAGAATAGCTCTATCTGTCTCAGGCTTGCTCTGTTTCACCTCAGCCACTGCCTCTGTTCTCTGCAAAAATACACTATGGACTCAACATTGAAGGCCGATCGACCCTCAATGAAGGCCGGCCGGGCCTAGAGAAGGCTGGTCGTGCCTCAATTTTGTGCAAAACTCTGTTTTGTGTTCTAAAGTGAAAACAGTGTAGACAGAGTTGTTCAAGCTTTGTTTGTCCCTTCCTTCCTTCTCTATCATGGAAAAGCCTCAGAGAAGGTTAGAATTGTTTCCAAAACCATCAATGAGCAAATTGATTGCTTGATGATTCCGGATGCAATTTTGGACAAAAAACAATGAATGTAATGAATATGACCACTCGTCCCTTCTTATCATGAAATGAACTCAAAAAAAGGGAAATAGAGACGGTTCAAGAATCATCAAAACACCATAAATTAGCGCATGACCACTCTTGACTTGATAACTTGGCATAACGTTCGGCCAAGCCTAAGTAAGATGACTCATTTTCTTTACGTGTGTTGATTGTTTTTAAGCCAATTCTTTTAGTCATTCCCATTCTTTAGTCCATTTGACCGAAGTAATGATTAAGTCCTCTAAAAGGAGAGAAGCAGCAAATGGGAAGTAATTCTCAATGTCAAAGAGAGATTACACCATTAACAATGAATCTCCGTAGAGATTAAGCCATTAAGCATAAATCTCTAGTTCATGTGTTGAATAACCATTAACCGATTGAAACAACTCTCAAATGAAAGAAATGAGTGGCAAGTTGATTCTTAAATTGAGGTTGTAATCATGAAAGTTAGACAAAGAAAAGCTAAGAACAACATAATAAAAGGTATGTACAAAGACTAATACTACAATAAATGAACTAATCAAAGCTTGAACCAATTAAATAGAGTAGGACAACCCTAAAACAGTCTCTAATAAGCCCAAAACAGTGGCTGAAAATGTAAGAAACAACCCTAAAACAGTCTCTAATAAGCCCAAAACAGTGGCTGAAAATGTAAGAAAAGAGCTCAAAAAGCTAAACAAAAGGTAAAGGTAATGATGTTATGTAAGCAAAAACAAGGAGGGATGGCCAACCCCTCTGATTTCAAGACTTCAAACCATGTTTTTGGCCTTAGTTTAACTCTGAAAATCAGTTCAAAAATCAAAGGAAAAGAGTGTAAAGAAACCAAGGGTTAAGCTATAAAAATTGGTACAAGTAAGGATGTTAACCTTACCACCTTTGGTAGCTTATCTAAACCCGAGTTTCAACACTTAAAATGGGTGCAAAACAGCCCAAGAATACAAGAAATAAGTAAAAATGAAGTAAGCAAAGGCCAGAACAAAAGTTACAAGCTTATACCTCTCAAAATGGAGTAAGCTTTGGTTGATGATCAAACTCACTCTTGACACACTCTCAAGCTTGAATTACACTTCTCAGGGGTCAACCAAGGCTCTAAGATCATGAGTCAAGGTTGTGTATGGTGTATATAGATGATATAAGGTTGGTAGGTTAACTCAAAGGTAGCTTACAATGGAAGAAGGAGGAAGGAGGAGCTCTCTCTATCTGTATAGGCTTTCTCCCAATTGTTCAACCCCCAAAACAGAGGTATATGGTCGTATTTATAGAATTTGAGCACAAAAGGTGATAAATATCTTCAAAAATGGACAACTGGTGGCCTCCCACCCAGAACAGTGTTTCTTGCTACCACGGCCCGACCGGCCCTCAATAGCCATGGCCGGCTCTCAATGAGGCACGGCAGGCCTCAATGAATTCCCCTGTTTTCTATTTCAATCTCAACACAAGGTGGCACAAGGTGTAAAAATGAATTTCTTGGGTATGATCAATGGGAATATGGAAGGTTTGGGGTTGTTTCGAAGATTGAATAAGACTCCTTCGTTGAGACGTTGAACCATGCACAATACCACTTTCATCATCGAGTGTTCCGAGTATAGTGCTCGAGCCTTGCGGGCGGTCAAGAATGGGGTGTCCACAGTTGCCCCTCTTTAACAGAGCTCAAGTCATAAAGTGACATGAGTGAATGTCAAAGCCCAAAGATGACCCAATTGACAAGGCCACAAGGCTCGGGCAAGAAATCAAGACATAAACGTGAAAATGAACTCAAGGGAAAAATGCAAAAACGAAATGCAACTAATTACTTATGATCATGCAATGAAGCAATGCAATGAAACATAACGTAAATGATGTAGTGAAACAATGCAACAATCTAGACAAGAATGCAACATTGAAAGATATTGCCAAAGAAAGCAAAATAGGCCTCGCCTCGCCCAAAAAATCGAGAAAGCACAAACCAACCTACATCTCACGTAGAAAGGATATAAGAAAATACAGGCCCAACTACGCCTCGCATAGAAAAAGAGAAGGGCGACATAACCATCGAGCGCACCTGAGGTCTCAACCAAGATCCTAACGCGTCACATGCGAGAGGAGGAAAGGTGGTGTAAACAAACAAGAGCGCCTGCTATTTTTAATCGAAGGTACAATCCTAACGCATCACACACAAGAGGAGGAAATGTGGTGTGAACATCGAGCGCACCTGATGTTTTTAACCGAAGGTACAATCCTAACGCGTCACGCGTGAGAGGAGGAAGGGTGGTGTGAACAACGAGCGCACTCATTATTTTTAATCGAAGGTACAATCCTAACGCGTCACACGCGAGAGGAGGAAATGTGGTGTGAACACCGGATGCACCTAATGTTTTTAACCAAAGATACAATCCTAATGCGTCACACGTGAGAGGAGGAAGGGTGGTGTCAACAATAGGGCGCACCCACTGTTTTTATCTGAAGGTATAATCATAACGCGTCACACGCGGGATGAGGAAAGGTGGTGTGAACAGTGGGCGCAGTCGATGTTTTTAACTGAAGGTACAATCCTAACGTGTCACACGTGAGAGGAAGAAGGGTGAAACAAATCACACAAGCAGGAATCAAGACAAACAAAGCGGTAGGAAAGCTAATTTACCAATGTGTTGAAACAATAAACACAACACACCGCGCTTAAATGTGGTTATGAAATGGATGACAATTTTACTGTCACACGAATGATTTCAACTGGAACTTCCCTGAATGGACCGTACATACAGTATCGTCTGGTTACAGAACATAATAACAGGAGGAACTACGATTTTAGACAAAGCAAATTATAAACTACTCAGAATAGTTTACTCAAATTAAGAGTTTAGAACAAATAAGTTTAAACAAGAAAACTTTAAACAAATTAAGAGTCAAACACAAAGGCACTCATATAATCAACCAAAAAGAAATCCTTACTTTTCCTTTCACATTTCTTTTCTCTTTTATTATTTATTATTTTCTTCGTTCTTTCTCTTAGCTTTGTTTTTTTTTTCTCTTTCTTTCTTTTTTCCTCTTTTTTTATTTTCTTTCCATTTACTGTTTTTTATTTTATTTTATTGAACCCTCTTATTTTCAACTCTATAAATCAAGAAATAAACAACAAAAAGGAAGAGAAAGAGGGAAAAAAAACAAAACTGTGTTGTGTTGTCATTGAGGGCCGGTCGGGCCCCAATGAAGCAAGGCCGAGCATCGCAACAGTCGGCTGGGCTTTCATAGCGGTAGGGATAGTTTCATCCTTTCCTCATAACTTATGTGTTTAAAACAAATCCAAACCCTATTTCCTCACACCTTCTTGCCCGAAATCACTTCCTTTCTCTCTCTCTAGCTTTCCTCTTTCTCTAGATTTCCTCTTTTCCTTGCATTTCCCAACAAACCTCGCCAATTTTTCTTCGAAACCTCTCCTCTCCTCTACATTTTGGACCGATTGGATTTCGATTCAGTCGAGTTTTTTGGGTTTCTCATTGTTTTTGCTTTGTTTCTCATGAGTTTTCTTGGTTTTTGGGGACTCACTCTCGTGTTTTCACTTTCTCCTCTCATTTTCTCTCTCCTAGGGTTTAGCCCCTTACATTTTCTTACTTTCTCTTGATTTTCCCCATTCTTCTCTAGGGCTAGTGACGAAGTTCCCATTCTGGACCCCCGCCATTGGTATTGGGGCCACCCTAGGTGCAGACATGGAGGCCGAGGATGCTCCCGCAATGCCTCTCCTCATTGATCGACCATTTGACGGGGCCACATATCGATTACGCAAACATGCTCCACCCCTGGGTGGGATTTTGAGATTCGAGGGCCTCATCCCCAGGATAGACGAGGATGTCTTGCTACAAGAGCCTATGGAGCATTTGTCCGCCGATGCCTCTACGGTAAGAAATTTCCCTTTGCTTTGATGTATTGTTGAAGCTCACAAGTAGCCTACTAGTTAAATGCCATTATATTTCCCATTTGCAGGTGATAGCTAGGAGGATTGGCGGATATGGATCCAAATTTGGCCTCGATGATGGCATGAGAGACTGCCCGTGGAGGTCCGTGCACTAATTGACGCAGCTGGCTTCGGACCCTTCTGCTCAAGGCTTATATGGATGAGAACCGAGTCACTGTTGTACGGGGCCCTGGTCGAGAGATGGTGGGACACCACATACTCATTCCATTTCTCATCGATCGGGGAGATGACTTGGACCTTGTATGACTTTGCAATGCTCAACAACTTGCGGGTTGGAGTTGGCGGTTCGATTCCGTATGATCCTGACATGACGTAGTGGAGAGCCGTCATACGTCAGCTTCTTGGAGCGATCCCAAACGCTACCAGCCATGGGATGGTGAGGCAGAGCTGTGAACTCGAATATGCGATCGACTTTTAGCCCACCACTCCAGATGAGGTTGCCCAGTACACCCAGGACTTCCTTATGTATCTCCTCAGTACTACCCTGTTTGCGAACAGGGAAAATATCGTGGGGTTATATCTTCTGGGGGCACTGGTGCACCTCCTTCAGGTGGCAGAGTACGATTGGGGTGGCACTGGTCTGGCCACCCTATATTGTTATATGAGCTCCGT
>NW_021025875.1:800865-833201 GCF_004153795.1 Camellia sinensis
AATGGATACTCGCGATACTAAAGATTCCCAAACATCCACAATCGTGAGATATGTCTTTACTCTAGGAGGCGCTGCTGTTTCTTGGAAATCCACGAAACAAACTTGCATCGCACGAATCCACAATGGGAATCCGCGTTGCAATTGCTTTGGACAAAGCAGAGAAGAAGCAGAATTGGCTTCGTTCACTCTTAGAAGACATTCCAAGGTGGCCAAAAACCCAATGTGCCATCTATTTGCATTCATTGTGATAGTCAATCTGCAATAGGCAGGGCACATGAATCAATCTTAAGGTAAGTACACATATTGTCGTCGACATAATACCGTAAGACATTGTTGTCAAACGAATAATCTCACATAATTATATAAAATCTAAATGAGAATATTGCGAATCCGAACAAAAGGTTACAAACAGACTATGTTAGTCACGAAGAGGGACTTAAAGCCTATTACATAAGAGTCGTCAATGGAACCCCCTACTTATATGACTGGAGATCCCAAGAACTAAGTTCAAAGGGACAACTAAGTTATATGGCTCACTAGAAATCACCAAGGATTAAAATTCCCTACCCATTCCTATGGTGAGAGTGATATCTGCAACATATGTTGTATACAGGTATAAGGATAAGCTTTGCTTTTAATGATTACTTATATCTTGATTAAGGTATAAAATCAAGACGAGTATAAGGAGATACTCACAATAAGAATCACCTATATGAGTGTTGAACTGGCCGGTTCTATGAAAATGAAAAAGGCTACATTCTCTAGAAATACTCATAAAAACCAGGTGCATTCAAGGCCAAAATGAACACAACAGTGAGAACCACGATGTGTCAGAAGATATTTTGTGTGAAATCTATTTGTCTTGGCTTACAAAACGGCTGAACAATTCAAGGCATCGCGTCCATTGGTTAGCCAGTAAGTCCGATAAGTTATCACTAGGAAAGGTTCAAGGCCGAAAACTACCTATCCTAATGCAAGATATTTTTCGACTTATACTCTTTCGTTAAAGTCTGCATATTGTTGTTATTTCCGTTGTCATCAAATTCCATTCATGTGGGAGATTGTTGGAATGGTTTTTACCCAGAATTTTTTCTCAAGTTTGGTCTATTTTTTAGGTGGGCCCCGAGCGTCGATTTACTCGGGGTCAAAGTGGTAACGCGTTCTATGCCGCGTTGTGATTCACTGGTTATATTTGGTTGCTCAAAACCATTACCGAGTGAATTGGAAAATTGAAGCCAAAGTGTGCTCCCATGGAAATGGAGTTTTGGTAAAAATCCTTAAGGTTGTAAAATGGCTTGTCCCACATTGATTTGGTGGGAAGTTTTGAAGGGTTTATAAGGCATGGGGTTGGTACTTGGGGTGTGCCTAAGGGGTACCCAAGTGTTTTAGAAGGAGAGGTTATTGGCAAAATGGGCTAGACCCATTGGACCAAAAAATCACCACACCACGCGCGCGCGCGCCGCCGTCCGTCCGGTCAGGCGGGCTGGGCTGGGCCTGGGCCTGGCTTGGGCGCGGGTGCGTGGTTGGGTTGGGCTTGTTCGGCCAATACTAATCTTTTTGGGCCAAAACATTTGAATTTAATTTTATTTGGTAAACAGGGTCCTTCCCGTTTTCAAACAGAAATAAACTAGTTTGGAATTAATGCACACCCAAACAGGGCCCTTCCCGTTTTTGCTATCTGTTTGAATTATTAACAGATTCAAATCTGTATTCAAAACCAACAGTATCATACCTGTTCAATTTAAAACCAAGAGCCACCTTTACATCTATAAATAGGACCATCCTCATTTGATGTTTTTCATTCAGAAATTTCGTATTTCACCTCTGCTTATTCTATTCTTCATTTTGTTGCATTTTATTTCTGAAAGAAAGAGTGTAAACACTTAGTGTGTTCGTAAGGCAAACAATTTGTAGTGCTGCTATTGTTTGTGGTACATCATTTCATCCTGGGAGATAGACCTCCAAATTCTGAAAGCACCGTGGAGTGACGAATCTGTCTTAAGGACACAGTGTTAAACACTGAACTTGATCAGAAAAGTTATTCAAATAAATTAACCAAGTAAGTTGTTTAATTTTATTCTGTTTTATTTATTTATTTAATCAGATTTTATTTTTGTTTTGTAACAAAATAAAAATTGTGGTTTTATTTAATTATTTATTATTTCGAGTTGATTTTTGTAATCAAACCAATTCTCTCATTTTCTTTATTTCTTTATATTCTAGTTGTTGTTTAGTATAACATTTAACTTAATTAAATACAATGAAGATTGTCCAACAAAACCTACCTGCGAATTTGCGTTTGCTTTTAATAGGGACCTTGAAAAGCTTTGGCAGCTTCGCCTAGGATTTACAGGTGAGTGACATATTCTCCTCTCTCTCTCTCTTTTCCTCGCAGTGTCCCTCAAGTGTCTGTGAGCGTGTCTGCAAAGTGTCAGACTAGAAAAAAATTAAAAAAAAATTCTGGACACGTTAAAGAGAGTGTCTGACACGTGCCATCTGTGTGCCTGCCACGTGTCTGTGTCCGATATGTGTCGAACACTCACACATTTCGCCAAAGAGGTGTCCGTATTTCATAGAATATAACTTGTTTATAAAAGGATTTGTCATTCTTGAAAGTCAACAATCTTTCTCATCAAACCTTTCATTGCCATCATCATTCCCATGTTTGCTTCCTCCTTATCTTTGACTCTCCATGCAACTTAGCCATATGCTCATTGTCCAAATCTCCTCCACACATTTAAATTTTTTGTTTTTGGGTCAGAAATCTCCACCATACATTAGACGTATAACTAATAAACTATATAAACAGCAAGTCTACGCGCCTTTGGTAGAAGAAAAATAAAAAATAAATAAAAAAAGCCAGACTTGTGCAGAAATCCTGGTCTAAAGTCTCCAAAAGTTGCATGGTTTGAGCACTTGACATAGTTATAAGAAAGAATATTGTGGATAATGGGGTCACGATATCATCAATCAATAATGTTGAGTTTGATCACATATTTGAATAGAGATTTATTTTTTATTTTTATTTTTATTTTTTTTAAATTGAGAAGACTAGATAAAAATTTTAGCTTATATATGTCATTTATATTTTGCATTTTTTTTTTCACTATAAAATATAAGAGTTTAAGAATCAATTATTTTTTATTCCTAAAAGTAAAAATTTTTTACAAAAAAACATTTGAAGACTAATTCTTGTTATCTGGAGGAAAGTCGCTAAAATATCATTTAAAAAGTAACAAAACCAGATTTATAGTGACAAAATTTTAAAATATCCCTAATAAATGCACTTTTTGGGACAAAATAATTTGATCTCCAAAAAAATTTAATGTATTTGGTTTCAGTTTTCTAAATTCAGTTTTTTGAAAACTTGAGTTTTTTTTTTTGTTTTTAGTAAATATTTTTAAAATTTTAAGCATTTTTTTAAAACTTTTTTAGATGCACCTTACTTAGATGTATCTAAAAAAGTAAACTATTTGTGAAAAAATATTTCAAAAATTAATAAATATACAAAATATGAAAATTATACATAATTTTCGTATTTTTTTTTCTATTTTTGGTATTTACTGAATTTTTTTTATAAAAAAAATTCATGAAAATTATACTTTTTAAGTGTATTTATGTTATTTGTGTCTAAAAATTAAAACAATTGCTTAAAATATCAAAAAAAATTATTAAAAACAAAAAAAAATAAGGAAAACAAGAAAGTAGAAATTTTCTAAAAAGTGTTGTAGAAAACCCAAACTAGACAAACATTTTGCACCCAAAAAGATAATAATTCATCGCTAATGTCCAAATTTTCCGTCGCTAAAAATATAATAATGTCACTTTAGCAATAAAAAATATTATCCTTAAATTTTTGTCTCTTAAATTGTAATTTGTTGTAGTGTGCTTTCCAAAACCCCTACCCAAATCCATTATTAAGCACAACCTAAAAAATTGGAACAACTATTAGGTATAAAAAACTTGCCTCCCAGTAATACAATAATATTGTGGTCTCTATATTACAAAGTGAAATTGTTCATTAGATGATAATATCGTCACATGTATCACCGTTACATTTAATATTTATTCGGATTATATGGGTTGGCTACCTTGTGAGCATATCCAATAGGTTATGCAATATTTTTTTTGTAAAAAAAAGACAAATTTCATTTTACGTATAATCTTGGAATATTTTTCCCTTCGTCTTTAAAAATAGAGAGCGAATATTTGATTTTGGACATAATGTATTTTGTTTTTAGATTTGAACATTATGTATTTTATTTGTTTATTATCATTAATTTGGTCTAAGATAATCAAATTTGTGGCCGCACGCCAATTTGGGAATTGATGTGAAAAAAATTATGTTGAACTCAAAATTCTAACCTTAATCATCTCTAATAATGATTGAGATTCCCATTTTTTAGAGACCCTCACAATCTCATTTGGATCTCTATCATTGATGGTGTGGATCCCACACATACATAAGTGAGTCTCATACATACATCAATGATAGAGATCCAAAGAAAATTATGAAATATTCAAAAAATGAGAGTCTCAAATATTTTTCTTTTCTTAAAATTTGGTTGGGAAATGTTCCTGCACTCATTTTCGTACACTCAATTAGTTTGCTAAAGTAGTAAAAGAAATTATTTAAAAAATGAAATATGTAAATTAGATTTATTCTCAAAAAGCATCATTAACCAATTGTAAAGATTTGCTGTTAGTATGTCTGGCAATGTAAAAATGAAGGTAAGGTTGTTTACATCTTGTCGTTTTAGATTTTGCTTAACGGAAATTTTGTGCACAGTTGTCATTTTTAGACTTAGATTGATTTTACATATGGCCAACATCAAATTAAATCTATACTAAAAATTAAAAATCAAAGCACTTCTTTGAGTATTTTTGGTGTTTTTTTTTTTAAATTATTTTTTAACAATATTTCTATTTGCTCTTGATGGAAAATTATTAAATACTTATAGGGCATGTTTGATTGGATGGATTAGAGCATATGATTAAGATTATTAATTCGTGGGCCCAATTATCCTATATTTGTTTTAACATTTTGGTTTAGGATTATTAATTTAATAGATAATTAATTTAACAAATTTGTAAGATTATTAATAATGGGATAGGGGTGGGATTATTAATCCAATGGATAATTTATTCTATTAATCCAATTGTATAGTGAATACTATACTAATTTGAGAAGATTATTAATACCTCACTATTAGTCTTGTGAATCAAACATGACCAAAGAGTATTATGTCGCATTATTTACATGGAACTCTCGACCAACCAAAAACAACAACGCATAATAAGTAGGTCATCTTTTGTCTCCTAACTATTTAAAAAATGTGAATCAACATATTCCATTCCTAAAATTTTTTACTATCTAATTAGTTTAAAGCATTATACACGCAATGCCACATGGTATTCCAAGACTTGTGATTAATTATTCATATTTGACTGGTTGAAGAGTATTTAAAAGCCAAACCAATTAGGTTAACTCAATTAGCCACTCTTGTATACTTTCAATTGAGGGCTCCAGCGGTCAATCATTGTCAAAGATAAAGATTGGGTTTTTTTTTATTTATTCTTTTCCCTATTATACAATCTTTCTTTAAATTTTTAGTTGTTCTTATTATGGTCCCTTCATTGTTCAGTTTTATATGATTTTCTTCATATTTATAAACATTCTTCTACAAATTTATTTAAAATAATAATAATTTAGGAATATGATTGTACCTTGGCTCATACGTTTCACTAGCATCTGGGAAGTAAACAACTCCAGTGAATTGGTGAACATCCACACCATCAAGGAATTTGAAAGGCACACCTTCCGCAGAAGTTGCTAGTTGGGTTGCAAGCCCACCATCAGGCCCAACAACTAAGAGCCCAAAATAAGCATCAACTATGTCGAGTTTGCCATTTCCAGAGTCGAAGCTAAAGCCCAAAGGCCTCCCACATATTGGTCCCATATCCGGGTCTGTTGTCCCATCACATAGTTGTTTTGTCATGAAAAGCAAACAATTAAAAAATGGACTAAACATTCATTATAAAGAAAATATTATTTTTAATCTATTTTTTCAAAACTATTAAAGGTGTCTTTAACAATTTGAAATTTTAAGTTGTCATTTAAATTTTATATTAATATTATTTAATTACAAATAAGAAAAACTCTAAATGTTTAATTAAATATTCTGTAAAAGTAAAATATGAGATAAAGTGCAATGAATTATATATTTAAAAAAAAAAAGAAAAGATCAAGATAAGCATGAATTAATCAATTAACGGCTAAGGACGAAACGTGTAGGTAGCCATGTGACTTGGTGCCAAGGATTTGCTCAGGATGGGGTGAAAGAAGGCGAACAAAGAAAGGGGAAGAAAATATTGGAAGTCAAGAAGGTCTTTGATAGCGGAAAGAAAAAGTGATGTATTAATTTTAAGGTGAGTTATATTATACTTTGAGTTACCATCAAGTATTAATTTTAATGTGAGTTATATTATACTTTGAGTCACCATAATATATTTTGCATGTGTTTTGAGTTTTCATAATTTATTTTACGCAATTTGTGTTTTATAAATTATATTGATATTTCAATTTCGTTGATTATTTTTTGAACACTATTTGCTTAAAATGAAATGCATTGATATGTTTGTTTAAATTTTATTAATTATTTGTTAATGATTTTATAAACAATTATTTTTTAAAAGTACCACTTGTAGACACCCCATTTTTGACCGACCTTAAGACTCAGACGTCACTGATTGAGCGTGTAGACGTCCCCGAACGCCTCGGGAGGATGAGTCCCGTTCTGTTCATTTGGGGTCACTACAGCTCAGGACTCTCAAATTGTCACGGTTCTAAGTCTGAACCAAAGAGTCCAAATCCGGCAAATCGTTTTGAGAAAACTGATTTTTGAAAGAAGTGCCAAACATGGACTGCTTTGCCAGATACAGAGTCGCCACCTAAATATTTTATTTTGGGGGAAATTTAGGAAATCGTGACTCGTTTGCCTAAGGCCACGTGTCCGTCATCACCAAAGTTGCCTCGGCTCGGGAACTTGGGTACGATTGGAGAAGGTCACTTCGTGAGCACCCCCGCTCGCCCGATCAAAGATCGGCCTCTACTAACCATGATATCTAGTTTTGAAAACATTGTAGGTTCTTATCCCGGTTATTAGCCTAGATTTACTATGTGATGCACACAGCATACAAGTATAGACTGGATAGCCTGAATTGGAACAAAACATTTCATGTTTGTTTTTGAAAGATGGTTTGCTACTATCTAGTGGGCTTAGAACTCACAGTTGATGATTTGTTCCAATCCAAATAACCCAACCTTCACCCACAGGCATTCAGGCAGTTATATCACATAAGCAAATAGCCTCATGGGAAGCATGCTATTCATGGCAGTCACTCACACGCATGCAAGGATGCTAAAGCATAAAACTTACCGAGTACTCCAAGCCAAAACAGAAGCTAATTAGAAATCCATGCATGATCCTAATTATACAGAAATGCCTAATGCAACACATGCAAAAATGCAACTATAGCAGGCTCGGCTATTCTAAACATGGCATATGAAATGCTACAACTAACATGTATTCAATTTGGAATTTGAAAATACAATGCAGTTAGTATGACGCGCCGAGCCCGGTGCATGCAAAACAGATGAATGAATGCAAACATGCTATCATGGTGTATGCTAATTGAAACATGCCCTAATCTAACCATCATAAGCGGATAAATAAAAGGGAGAAAGACGTGGGGTTGGAAGACATACATCACACGCACGCACACTTATTACAGTTGTGCCCTCGCGCAGAGGGTCCGAATAAATAATATACAGTCCCAAATAATTACAGTCCAAATAATTACAAAAATCCTAATTAAACTAAGAAAAAAAAATAAACTGGCAGGCAAGCCAGGGACTGCCTTGACTCTTCTTCAAATGATGGATGATGCATGTCTGGGCTGCCTCGCGTGGAAATCCACTAGGATGCCCCAATTAGCCTCTATTTTGTAATTTATTCTTGGAAAGCGCGCCGAGCCCCGAAAGACAACTGATTCTTGATTTGCTGTAACAGAGAGCAGAAAAGGGGCATAGCAATGTATTTTCACAAATGTATGCATGCCTCGATCCTCGTGCCACCAACCACGCATATCAATACATGATGGCCGAGGAGTCGATTTGCATTACTCAATATAGAATGAATGCACATGAAAACTCAACTAAAACCTAACTCCATCATGGATAATCCGGAGTGTCGGTGATTGGGAATTAAGACACGTTCCGTCACTCGGAGTACGAAACGTACCTCGTTTCCCGTGCCTGGGCTAACTCCTATCCCAAGCACAATGCAATATGCATGACGTGCATGAATGCAACTAATATACAACCTAGCATGCACAATGCTATGAAATGGCATACACGATGCACGAGGTAACATGGCATACACAATGTGCTAACATACAACCTAGCATACGTAATGCTATGAAATAAAATGGCATACACAATGCACGATGGACTTACACCAACATGAGTGGACCTCAGCCACACTCACATAGGAGGCCATGAGATGAAAATGAGACAACTCGGAATGCGTGCACACATGCACGCAAACCGAGGACCGATCCTAAGGTACAAAATGCCACTCTAACGAGACATGGCAAGGCATGGAATATGGCATAAAAGCATTCAAAATTCAGGGGCAATAAGTGATGCAAAACAGCCCCGAAAGATGGAAAAATGGCACCCGATGCATGACATGCGACCCGAAACATGAAACTAGGCCTATGCATTGGCCTATAGCTATATAAAACATGCATTATTTAAACATGTAATGTAAAGACAGAGTCAAGACAGCCCAAAAATAAGCACATTTATAGTTCTAAGCAAGGTCAAACAATAAACACAAATAGGGCAAAACTAGCATGCAAAAATGGCCCTAAATGTGAGAATAGAGCCAAGTCCAGCTTCTGACCCGCCAACGGAGAGGGCTTCATGTTGAGTGGGGCAACATGATATTTTACAGTTGGTGGGACAGACCCAAACAGTGTACAAGATGCTCAAATGCTATGCAAAATAAGGCCAAAAATGAGTTATACACAAAGTAATAAAAAGGATGCCTCAAAAAATGAAAAGACCCTTAATGAAACATGAATAGGGGATCAAAAATAAGGTCATTTTTAGTTCGGACCAGAACCCAAAAACAGAAGCATAAAGAGGCTAACAAATCATGCAAAAATGGAGCCAAAAGAGAAGATATAAAGGCAAGTGGTAAATAGAAGCCTCAAACAGTTGATGAGCCCTTTCAAACATGTTGAAGAAGGGCTCAAAATAAGAAACTTTTAAGTTCATGACGGAGCTCAAACAGTTATATACATAGGCCAAAAATAACTACAACAAGAAGATGACATACAAGGGAGATAATGAAGCAAGTGCAACAAGGAGACCTCAAACAGGTAAATACCCTTAAACAAAAATGAAAAATAGCTCAAAATAAGCCTAGTTCCAGTTAGGGTCGGGCCTAAAACAGTAAGAAATATGGCTAAGAAAGCATGCAAAATTATGGACCAAAAAGGGGGAATGGAGCTTACCTTGTAGACCAATCTTTTGGCAACTCTTGGCTTGAGTTTGGTGGCTTTTTAGCTTTGGAGAACAACCTCAAGCTTCTGGATGAAGGATGGTAAGGGTGGGGCTATGGGGTTGGTGAAGAAATGGTGTAGGGTTTGAGAGGTTTGAAAGGTTGAAGTGTAGAGAGAGGGGGGATGTAATGCAAGAGACTTGGGGGAAATTTTTGTTAACCTAATAACAGAGCTGGAGCTGCTGTTTACAGACAAAAAGGGGGGGGGGGAAAAGGGGGGAAAAATGGAGGGAAAACAATCCAAGTTTCCCTCCAAAAATGCACCCCCTGGATACACATATCTGGGGGGAAAAGAGATATACAGCTGTAAGGAACAGGGTGCAAGGATGCATGACCGGCCAGCTATCTAGGTTGCAGGTGACGGCCGGCTACTTCCATGGCCGGCCGGCCAAGGGTCAAGGTTCAATGAAAGAATTAGTGGCCGGCCATATCAAAAGGTAGCCTCTGATATGGTGCACAACACAACCCTGTGGTTAAACACTGGAAAAAGTGAACCAGGAGAGAGAACAACCCACTTTTCAAAGGGGTATCAAAAGGTTCAACAACAATTACTAGTCGGCCACCAAATATTGGTGGCCTCCCAGATGTGTACATCAAAAGATGGGGTTTTGGGTGCAAGAAAATGGCCTAAGGATGGTCAACATTGGCTTTGAAGTGAGGAAAATCGGGCGACGGAGGGTGATGAAGGGATAAAGTTGGCTGATAGGACAATTACTGGCCTCCTGCCCTTACGCACGCCTTCTCAGCAATGAAACAGAGGTCCCTGCCAAAAATGAATCAAAAATCGATGCAAAACGAAGCTTCGGGGGCCGAAACGCGCAACCGAGGCCCCAAAACGGCTGTTTAGGCACCGGGAGTGGTGTTCGACCACGAAGTTGGTCTCCTCGACCACAGTGTCCCTCAAAAGGGAGCAAATAAGAAGTATGCCAAAGGCCGGAGTAAACAAAGATGGTTAAGCGGTCCTGAACCGAGGCACATGGCCAACGATTCCGAAAACCGGGACCGGACTCCAAACGAGCAAAATGGCCTACGACCATGAAATGTAGCCTACGGCCACTGAGAGATGATCCAGGGACTCTCCCTCCCTTCGGGAAGAGAAACAGAGAAACGAGCCTGGTTTCGCAAACCGAGGTAAGGCGTGAAAGAGTCCGAAAGTCCGAAGGCAAGGCTCGCAGCAGACTCGCGCTTCCGAACGAGCACAATATGCAACATCACAAAGCGCTCAATCGGTGACGTCTGAGTCTAAGGTCGGTCAAAATGGGGTGTATACAGAGCGCTCGGTGATATTGCATATTGTGCTCGTTCAGAAGTTTCAAGGTCCCGGCTGCAAGCCTTGCTCCGGACTTCCGGACCTTTTCATGCCTACCTCGGTTTGCGAACCAGGTCTTGTTTTATTTGTTTTCCTCTTGCCCGAAGGGAAGGAAAGGTTCTCATGGATCATCTCTCAGTGGCCGTGGGCTATACGTTTCGTTGGTCGTAGGCCATTTTTCCCATTTGGAGCCCGGTTTCCGGTTTTTTCGGAGCGACGGCCGTATGCCTCGGTTCGGAACTGCCTAACCACTCTGTTTGCTCGCGATTTTTGGTATACATCTTATTTACCCCTTTTGGGGAGACACTGTGGCCCGGAGAGCAACTTCGTGATCGAATGCCACCTCCGGTGCTTAACAGCCATTTTCGGGGCCCTAGGCCGCGCGTTTCGGTTCCGAACCTCCGTTTTGCATCTGTTTTGGTTCATTTTTGGTGGAGACCTCATTTTCATTGTTAGGAAGCTTGTAGGAGGTGGGAGGCCAGCAATTGTTCTGAAAAGCCGCTTTATTTCCTCATCGCTCTCCGTCGCTGTTTTCCTCACTAAAAAGCTAATGTTGACCACCCCGGGGCCACTTTCTTTAGCCATAAACCCCATAACTTTTGTTGTACACACCTAGGAGGCCACCAATATGTATAGGCCGGCCAGTAATTATCCTGACCCTTTTGACCCCTCTAAAAAGTTGGCTTTTCTTCTCATGGTTCACATTTTCTGGGTTTGACCACATATTTGTGTTGTGCACACATGGGAGGGCCACCTTTTGTTGGGGTGCCCGGCCAACAATTTTCATTGACCCTTTTGACCCCTGCCCGGCCCGGCCAGGGAGGTGGCCGGGCCGACCACCTGAACCTTTTGAAACCTGGCGGCCAGAATCCCCTCTCCAAATGCCTTCTCCAGCTGTTACCCTCTGTTTCCCCTACATTTGTATCCGGGGGGTGCCTTTTGGGGGGGGGGGAAATTTGAATTGGTTTTTCCCCCCCTTCTTCCTTGGCCTCGTCTCCTCTATAAAAACCAACACCCCAGCTCCATTTTGAAGGGTTACAAAAATCAGCTAAGGCACCCATTATAGATACAACTTTCTCTCCCTCTCATCCAAGCCTCCAAACACCTTGGTTCTTCACCCATTTAACCACTAAACCCATAGCATAAACACCGTCCACACTCCATTCCATGCAACTTGGAGGCCATTTGCAGAGGTTGGAAAGCTTCAGAAATTTGGTACAAAAAGTGGCTGGAGACATTATGGCTACAGGCAAATCAGAAATCAGCAACCTTCTAGAGCCTGGCACACATCACAAGAATAATTTGCAAATAGAAAGCAAACTTGGGGGCATCGCAAGGACTCTTTTCGCACAAAGGCAACCCGAGCATCGCATCATTCATCATTTGGAACAGAGGCTGAGGGGCGGTCGCATGGATTTACGTGCCAAATTTACTGGCTTTCCTAGATTAATTTGTTTAAATTAATTAGGTTCTGTATTTATTCGGACTGTATTATTATTATTTGGGACTGTATTATTATGTCGGACTCCTCTACGGCGAGGGTAATGTTGTAATAAGTGTGCGTATGTGTGTTGTATGTCTTCCAACCCCACGTCTTTCTCCCTTTTATTTACCTGCTTATGATGGTTAGATTAGGGCATATTTCAATTAGCATACAGTATGATAGCATGTTTGCATTCATTCATCTGTCTTGCGTGCACCGGGCTCGGCGCATCATACTAACTGCATTGTATTTTCAATTCCAAAGTTGAATATATGTTAGCTGTAGCATTTCATATGTCATGTTTAGAATAGCCGAGCCTGCTATAGTTGCATTTTTGCATGTGTTGCATTAGGCATTTCTGTATAATTAGGATCATGCATGGATTTCTAATTAGCTTCTGTTTTGGCTTGGAGTACTCGGTAAGTTTTATGCTTTAGCATCCTTGCATGCGTGTGAGTGACTGCCATGATAGCATGCTTACCATGAGGCTATGTGCTTATGTGATATAAACTGCCTGAATGCCTGTGGGTGAAGGTTGGGTTATTTGGATTGGAACAATTCATCAATTGTGAATTTTAAGCCCACTAGATAGTGGCAAAATCATATTTTCTAAGCCCACCTGAGGGTGGCAAAATTCGCATTTTAAGCCTACTTGCGAGTTTAGACGTCCCCGAACGTCCCGGGAGGATGAGGTCCCTTTCTGTTCGTATTGGGCTCACTACAGGTTCGGACTCTCAAATTGTCACGGTTCTAAATCTGAACCAAAGAGTCCAAATCCGGCAAATCGTTTGAGAAAACAGATTTTTTAGAAAGAAGTGCCAAACATGGACTGCTTTGTCAGATACAGAGGCGCCACCTAAATGTTTTATTTTGGGGAAATTTAGGAAACCCTGACTCGTTTGCCTAAGGCCACGTGTCCGTCATCACCAAAGTTGCCTCGGCTCGGGAACTTGGGTACGATTGGGACAGGTCACTTCGTGAGCACCCCCACTCGCCCGATCAAAGATCGGCCTCTACTAACCATGATATCTAGTTTTGAAAACTTTTTGCGTTCTTATTCCAGTTATTAGCCTAGATTTACTATGTGATGCGCACAACATACAAGTATAGACTGGATCATCTGAATTGGAACAAAACATTTCATGTTTATTCTTGAAAGTGGTTTGATGGTGCTACCCGCAAGTAGGCTAAGACGTGGATTTGCCACCCTCGGGTGGGCTTAGAAAAACATGATTTTGCCACTTATCTAGTGGGCTTAAAACTCACAGTCAATGCATTTATTCCAATTCAAATAATCCAACCTTCACCCACAGGCATTCAGGTAGTTTATATCACGTAAGCACATAGCCTCATGGTAAGCATGTTATCATGGCAGTCACTCACACGCATGCAAGGATGCTAAAGCATAAAACTTACCGAGTATTCCAAGCCAAAACAGAAGCTAATTAGAAATCTATGCATGATCCTAACTATATAGAAATGCCTAATGTAACGCATGCAAAATGCAACTAAGATAGGCTTGGGTTATTCTAAAGATGGAATGTGAAATGCTACAACTAACATGTATTCAACTTGGAATTGAGATACAAATGCAGTTAGTATGATGCGCCGAGCCCGGTGCATGCAAAACAGATGAATGAATGCAAACATGCTATCATACTGTATGCTAATTGAAATATGCCCTAATCTAACCATCATAAGCTGATAAATAAAAGGGAGAAAGACGTGGGGTTGGAAGACATACATCACACACACACACACTTATTACAGTTGTGCCCTCGCTCGGAGGGTCCGAATAAATAATATACAGTCCCAAATGAATAAATAATACAGTCCCGAATAAATACAAAATCCTAATTAATTAGCAAATTAATCTAGGAAAGTAATAAATTGCACGTAAATCCGTGGACTGCCTTAGCTCTGTTCCAAATGATGAATGACGTATGCTCGGGTTGCCTTGTGCGGAGAATCCCTTGCGATGCCCCGGTTTGCCTCTGTTTGCAATTATTCTTGGGATGCGAGCCAAGCTCTGGAAGGTTGCTGACTTCTAATTTGCTGCAACAGAGAGCAACAAAGGGGCATGGCAAAGTATTTTCACATATGTATGCATGACTACCCTTCAGGGAGTGTAGTCCTCGATTCCCGTGCCACTAATCAAGCATCTCGGTGCATGATGGCCGAGGAGTCGAATTGCACGACTCAATATGAAATGAATGCACATGAAAACACAATAGGACCTAAACTCCATCATGGGTGATCCGGAGTGTCGGCGACCGGGAATTGAGACACGTTCCGTCACTCGGAGTAAGAAACGTCCCTCGTTTCCCGTGCTTGGGCTAACTCCTATCCCAAGCACAATGCAATATGCATGACATGCATGAATGCAATCCTAACATGCAACCTAGCATACGCAATGCTATGAAACGGCACACACAATGCACGATGTAATGAGGCATACACAATGCTCTAACATACAACATTGCATACGCAATGCTATGAAATGAAATAACATACACAATGCATAATGGACTTACACTAACATAAGTGGACCTCAGCCACACTCACATCAGTAGCCATGGGGTGAAAATGAGACTCTCGAAATGCGTGCACGCATGCATGCAAACCGAGGACCAATCCTAGGCATAACATGCAACTCTAACAAGGCATGGCAAGGCATGGAATATGGCATACAAGCATGTAGATTCCAGCACTGAAATATGATGCAAAATGCTCCCGAATTATGGAAATATGGCACTCGATGCATGAGATGAATCTCGAGACTCGAAACTAGGCACATGGAATGACTTGTAGCTATACAAAGCATGCATTATTTGATCATGAAGCATGAAGACAGAGCCAAGACAGTCCCAAAACATGGACATTTTCAGTTCAAAGCATGGCCAAAAGATGCTAGCAAGATGGACTAAAATAGCATGCAATTTTGACTAGCAAACATGGTTTACATGGCAAGTATAGGATGCACATGGAATCTCACCAAACCAGAAAAAATTAGTGAATAAAACATGTGAAAATAGGCCCAAATAACCACTGATATGCAACCATGGCATGCAAAAATGATGAGTTACTTTAGAGGGCCATGCAAGGAGTCATTAAGCACATGCAAGATAGACATTTTGCATGGCATAAAAAACTATGAAAATCAAATATGGTAGTCCCAAAACTCACCAAATTGACCCTGGAAAGTGACTCCAAAGCACGCAAGATAGGGTCTCTTTGGAAGGCCAAAATGACTACCAAACAAGTCAAGGTGAGAGGGGGTCACCCCCCTCTGATTTGGAAGCTCAAAACAGCGTCTTAGCCACTGAAAATCCACTAGATTTTAGTGTCTAGAAGGCCAAACAAAGCATGCAACAAGAGCTTAGGTGTAAGGCTCAAAATAAGGGACAATCAAGCATACAAGGAAGCATATGACCTTAAAAAAAAATTGAACCTTAAAAGAACTTGAAGATGAGATTAAAACAAAATATTTTTTAGTTTATGAAAACTCTCAAAAACAAACACAAGTAGGGCTAATCTATCATGCAAAAATGGCCTTAAAAGAGAGAATAGAGACAAGGGACAGCAACTAGCCTCAAACAGTGAAGAGCCCTTCAACAAAGTTGAAGAGGGGCTCAAAAAAAGGTATTTTACAGTTTATGTCAAACTGTGAAAATAATCACAAGTAGGCCTAAAATATAATGCAAGAAAAAGGCCTAAATGAGGGATAAAGAGACAAGTGATAGCTGCTGGCCTCAAACAGAGGAGAGCCCTTCAACAAAGTTGAAGAGAGGCTCAAAACAAGATATTTCACAGTTTATGACCAAGTCCGAAACAGCTCACAAATAAGCCTAAAATATCATGCAAAAAAAGGCCTAAAAGAGAGTTTAAACACAAAGGGTGAGGAGGAGACCTCAAACAGAGAAAGACCCTTAATCAAACATGGAGATGAGCACAAAATATGACTATTTACAGTTTGGGTCAGAGCCCAAAAATACAAGCAACAAAGGATAAAATAGCATGCAAAATAAGGCAAGAAAGAGGGAAAATGGGACTCACCCTAGTAGAACCAAGCTTCAACAGGTTTTGGACCAGGTTTGGGAGCCCTTAGCCTCTAGAAAACATCCTCAAGTTGCTGGAATGGAGTGTGGAGGTATTGTGCTATGGATTGGTGCAAGAATCTTAGGGTTTTGAGGCTTGGAGTAGAGAGAGAGGGAGAGTTAATGCAAGAGGCTCAAAGCAATTTTTGTAACCCTGAAAAATGGAGCTGGGGGGCTGGTTTTATAGAGGAGAGGAGTGGAGGAAATGGGGGGAAAATCAAATTCAAATTTCCCCCCCAAAAGACCCCCATCGGATACAGGATCTGGGGGGAAAAGGAGGGCATAGCTGGAAAGAACAAGGTGTGGGGGTTATGGCCGGCCAGGTTCAGAGGGTTCAGGTGGCCGGCCGGCCACCCTCCATGGCCGGCCGGCCAGGGGTCAAAAGGGTCAATGCAAATTGCTGGCCGGCCACCCCAAAAAGGTGGCCTCCCATGTGTGCACAACACAAATATGTGGTCAAAACCCAGAAAATGTGAACCAGGAGAGAGAAAAGCCAACTTTTTAGAGGGGTTCAAAAGGGTCAGAGACAATTACTGGCCGGCCTATTCATATTGGTGCCACCAAATATTGGTGGCCTCCCAGGTGTGTACAACACAAATATGGGTTTTAGGGTTTAAGAAAGTGGCCCCAGGGTGGTCAACATTGGCTTTCAAGTGAGGAAAACGGGCGTCGGAGAGCGATGAAGAAATAAAGCTGGCTTTTCAGAACAATTGCTGGCCTCCCACCCTCCTACAAGCTTTCTAACAATGAAAATAAGGTTTCTACCAAAAATGAACCAAAACGGATGCAAAACGAAGGTTCAGGAACCGAAACGCGCGGCCTAGGGCCCCGAAAATGGGCTATTAAGTACCGGAGGTGGCATTCGACCACGAAGTTGGTCCCTCGGGCCACAGTGTCTCCCAAAAGGGAGTGAATAAGACGTATACCAAAAAATGGAGCAAACAGAGGTGGTTAGGCAGTCCCGAATCGAGGCACACGACCGACGGCTCAGAAAAACCAGAAATTGGGCTCCAAACCGGAAAAATGGCCTACGACCACAAAACGTAGCCTACGGCCACTGAAAGATAGTCTATGAGACCTCTCCCTCCCTTCGGGAAGAGAAAACGGAGAAAACGGGACCCAGTTCACAAACCGAGGCAAAGCACAAAAGAGCCCCGAAATCTGGAGGCAAGGCTCGCAGCTGAGACTCTAGAACTTCAGAACTAGCACAATATGCAACATCACCAAGCGCTCAATCGGTGACGTCTGAGTCTTAAGGTCAGTCAAAAATGGGGTGCCTACAGTTGCCCCTCTTTGACAGAACTCGAAAGTCATGCGTGACGGGAGTAAATGTCAAAGCCCAGAGACGACCCATTTTTGAAAAGGCCGAAGACTTAGACAAAACAGGCGAGATAAATAGAGATACGCCCGCAGGCGTGCCCGCAGGCAGGGGCAAAATGCAACCGACAATGCAAGAAGCCGAAGGTACCTCAATGATCATGCAAATGCAGCAAGCTATAACGAAGCAAATATACGCAATAAATGTAACAGTTTTAAGCAAGAATACAAAGCAAACTACATTACATGCATAAAGGATATAAGAAGATTATGCAATTTTAGCGAGCATGTGTGATAGATACACAAAAGTGAAGAGAGTGTGATGGATACACTATATGAATAAAGTGTGATTGATACACTAAGTGAAGCGAAGTGTAATAGATACACAAAGCGAAACGAGTGTGATGGATACACTATGTGAAGCAAAGCATGATGGATATACAAAAAGTGAACGCAAAGTGTGATAGATGCACTAAGTGAACAGAGTGTGATTGATACACTAAAAGCGAACACAAAGTGTGATAGATGCACTATGTAAACAGAGTATGATTGATATACTAAATGTGAACACAAAGTGTGACAGATGCACTAAGTGAACAGGTGTGATGGATACACTAAAAGCAAACACAAAGTGTGATGATGCACTTAAGTGAACAAGTGTGATGGATACACAAAAGGTGAACACAAAGTGTGATAAGATGCACTATGTGAAACAGAGTATGATTGATATACTAAATGAATGAGTGTGATTGATACACTAAATGTGAACACGAAGTGTGATAGATGCACTTAGTGACAGAGTATGATGATATACTGAAAATGAACACAAAGTGGGATAGATCACTATGTGAACAAAGTGTGATTGATATAACTAAAAGGAACACAAGTGTGATAGATGCACTATGTGAATAGGTGTGATGGATACACTAAAAGCGAACACAAAGTGTGATAGATGCACTAAGGTGGACAGAGTGTGGTTGATACACTAAAAAGTGACACAGGAGTGTGATAGATCCACTTAGTGAACAAGTGTGATGGATACACAAAAAGGTGAACACAAATAGTGATAGATGCACTATGTGAAACAGAGTATAGATTGATATACTAAATGAATGAAGTGGATTGATACACTAAATGTAACACGAGTGATAGAATGTACTAGTGAACAGAGTATGATAGATATACTAGAAAATGAACACAAAGTGTGATAGATGCACTAATGTTTGAATAGAGTAGTGAATTGATAACTAAATGAATGAAGTGTGATTGATACACTAAGCGAGAATGTATGGTGATAATAATACACTATAAGTGAATATGTGCATGGTAGATAACACAAAATGAGAATGTGTGTGATAGATACACAAAAGTGAATGAAGTGTGATTGATACACTAAGTGAATGAAGTGAAGTTGTATTGATACACAAAACGAGAATGTTGTGATAGATACACTAAATGAAAGAAGTGTGATTGATACACTAAATGAAGAGATTGTGATTTGATACACCTAAATAAATGATCTCAACGGAACTTCAATTGAATACCGTACATACAATATCGTGCATGAATGAGAAAGAAACTTGATAGGTACATGCAATACAATGCATGATGTTTAAGGAACGCAATAAACAAGCGTAGCGGCGCTTTAGAAAGACCTCATGGGGTGAGTGGCGATGAACCGCTCTACTCTGACGGGGATCTCCCCTCGTGCTCTTCGAACACTTACCTTCAACTCACAGTACAAGGGCTCTGAAATACTAACAAGGATTCTTCACGTAGAACACTTTGGATGTTGCATTTTTTCTTGATTATATTCACAACTTTCCCTATTCTCCAACAGGGTGACAGACTAGGTTGGTTCAGTATCCAGAATTGAGGTGCATACACACTATCTCAACCTATGGGGCTTCCATACAGATTTCAAGTCGGAGATACACCCCTGGGTATTTAAACTAGACTTTAGTCTCGAAAATCCCGAACCTTTGCGTTCTAGGCAACAGCCATTCGAACTCTAGTTTCCACCGTCGCAGTTGGTCTCCTAGGAACTCATTGTGAATACAGCCAAGATGCCTCTGGTAGGGAATGGTACTCAGGGAGAGCACTTTTGATCGCCATTCTGACTTGAAGCAGACTTGATCTTGAGCTTGAGGTAGAGGCACACTCATACTTCGGAGCATTGGCAAGGCCTGAAGAGGTACACACGTAATGTAGTCTCGAAACTTACTGAAGTTGAAACAAACTCAGATGCTCGACATTTCCTCTTTTCTTTTGCTTTGCAGTCTGGAACCCATATAGCTTCAAGTAGGTCCTGGTTTTACTGTTCTGACATGACCTGGGTTGAACCCTGCGGTTTTATGAAAAAACAAATCTTGTTTTGCACAGATATAGAGAACGGCACCGCACTCGGAGCGCAAAACGATTTTATTTTGAAATTGAGAGATGAGTTCTCGACCGGGTATTGAGCCTACGAATGAACACAGTGCACTACGACTCAACAACGGAAAACAAAAGGTAAATAACCTGAACACAATGAGACACGCTCGGGAAGACTCAAGGCAAGAATCGAGACAAACAAAACAAAAGACACGACACACAGACGTGTTACAAAGACGAGAGACCTCTTAGTACGCGAGGAGCCAATTTCTTCGGGTATTGTTTCCCACCCTTTCTCATTTGTGATTCTCACATCACTCGGTCCTCAGGCTCTGTTTTTGCTGAAAAAGCCCTTTTCCTCACTTTTCCTCTCAGCGCACATCTCTCTATTCTTTAATCTTTCATTTTTTATCCCTCCCCTGGGTGGTTGATGGATGAACAGGAAGTTGCAGGCTCAGGCCCAACATAACCAGCTCGCGGCAATTTCCCCCGGTGACATCTGTCGATGCGCTGGATGAGGGGATGGAGTGTCTTAATCCATTCCAATTCGTGCTTCGCACTCGGCTTGATACCTTGCTGCTTGGAGGATGAGAGAGCTTTCAGCCCTTTGTTGTTAACTTCAGTTAGGCCCTTTTCTGGCGGGTAGAGTGTCATTTCTGGCAAGTAGAGTGCCCTTTTCTGGCAAGTATATTGACAACGGGGAAAAGACAGAACACCTGACTTAACTTTGCCTTTAGTTCATTATTTTGACCAATTTTTTTGTTCTGGTTTTCGACTAAAACAATTTTGACCAACATTAGAGTTAGATTAACATGCTTGTTCGATTTTTTGATTTGAAATCACGCAAGTTAGGTTATGAGCACTGAAAATTTTCCTTTTTTGGGTCCAAGAAAAAGGTCCAGTTTTGGAAAAATGGAATAGTTTTCGAGAGAAACTCAGTCAACCTTAGTAAAAATTCTGAAAAATTATTTTTGCAAACGGCCACTGCTCAACGAGCATAGAACCCACTCTCGAGATGCACAACCTCAGATTCGAAGGAAAATTGCCCCTTACTTGAAGGTAGCTGCATGGCAACGGAAAGTTACCCCTTGTTTGAACGGCGCCACAGCGCATTGAATGGCAACGGAAAGTTGCCCCTTGTTTGAATAATGCCACAGCGCGTGGCATGGCAACGGAAAGTTGCCCCTTGTCTGAATGGCACTGCAGCACATTGCAATCAATCCTTAGGGTGATGATCACAATCGGATTCTCGGATACAGAGAAGACAAAGATGACCAGAACCATCACATGGACACAGTCGGATTTGAAGTGTTTTACGGCTGGACTTCAGAGTGAAGTTGCCTATGTATCCCAAAGATGGGAATCAAGCCTTACGTAGTTCGGGGTTAAGGTACACTCGGGTATTTAACCTCTCCTTTTGCGCTCTAACTTTTGCCAAGGCCGCCCTTCCGGGTTTTCAACCTTGCGAGCTCTATTTTTCTTTTCTTTTTTCATTTATTTTGTATGTTCTTTTTCTCTTTTTCATCTTTTCTTTTTCTTTTCTTCAATTTTTTTGTTTTCTTTTTTTGCATTCTCTTTTTTGTATTTTTCTCTTTCTCTAACTTTTGCCTGGGTCGCCCTTCCGGGTTTTCGGCCCAGTGAGCCTCTCAAAGGCTAAAAGTGTAACAAGTCCATGCCAATGGTTTTGAGATCCTGAAGTCATCTGAGTCCAGGAAAATGGTTGTTGTTCGCTGACGATGCAGGAGTCCATCCAATAGGGGGTTGAATTTGCCCTTAGTGTTGCAGATAGGAACTCAGTTGTTCTTCAGCAGAAACTGTCTTCTTTGCTCCCTTCTGGGATTTGGCATTCTTGCCGACCTTCTTTGATTTGTGGAATGATCCATCTTCGGCTCCTTGAGCACATTTGAAATCCTTTGCCCCTAGTTCGAAGGGTGCTTCTAATCTAGCTTTGCAAGCTTCTTTTGATGACATCTGATCTTCTTGATCTGACTTTCTTGCCTCTTGTTCGAGGGCTGCTTTGAATCTGGCCACACAGGTCTCACGTTGTAGTTGACCATTGAACATTTCTGAACTTAAGTCCAAGGTTTTGACAATGAGGGGTCGAGTCTTGAGGCTGAGAGCGATCCTAGGCTGCACAATCTCAAGAGCGATTCCACACAGGTCTTCGCAGGATCGCGCAAAATATTTTTTTTTGAAATCTTTTAAGAAAATGACTAGTCACTCGCGCTGAAGACAGTGTGGGACCAATCTGGATCAAGCCAGGATCCTTCTCAGTACTCACATTAACAAGCATGATCTCAATCATTAAAGGCTTAGCATGCCTCTCTTTCTCTCAAATGATCAAATTTTTGCAAAACCCGAGGAATTCCTTCCCCTTTGTGTTTTATCACAATGTTTCGAAAAAAGTTTTAGAAAACTTAGGTCGATGCAATGAATTCAAGGCACAGAAAAGACACAGCTTCTAGTCAAATACTGCCATCTCATTTAGAATTTCTGGCACAACTGGCACACGGCAGTTTCTGGCATAACTGGCGCAAGGCAGAAGCAAACACAAGAGTGTGAAAATCACTGCTGTTCCATTCAAATCTGTTGGTGTAACTGGCTCCTCGGCAGAAACAGACTCAAAAGAAAGCAAAAAAAGACAAGCTCAAAACAAGCAAATGATGTCCGAGGTAACACCCCCGAAATCACCAGACTCCAACAAAACAGGACTGACTCGATACAATAAGACAGACCTGACTGACTCAATATGAAAAGACTGACTCAATACAAAACGACAAGACTGACCCAATACCCAAGTTAGAAACTGGCATTCGCAAATGCTCAAAACAGTGCGTTCTATACGCCACATCTGGAGTAAATCGAGCACCACCCGTAACTGGTTCATCCCCCGATCACATAATCACATTATCCCCCACAAGTTCACTGATCAAGTGCCGATAGACTTTGCAGGACCTGATGCGGTAATGACCCCGTTGTCAAACAGATCTTGTACATCATGGCGCAGACGAAAGCAACTGTCGGTGTCATGACCGGTTTATTGATGGTAGGCGTAGTATTTAGTCTAATCATGCTTTGCAGGGATAGGATCGGGTAAGGGCCGTTGTTCCAATGGTTTCAGATGGCCTTTCCGGATTAAGACCTCTAGAGCCTTTGACAAAGGCATATGAAATGGGGTGAAAACCCGCTTGACTCGAGGTGGATATTTGGTTTCTTGTGAGCTACTCCTGGACGCACTAGTGAATGGGGTAGCTGTTTTTTATGCGGAGGTGGTAACCATGCCCACTTCAGAAGATCTTGCAGCTGCATCACCACTGGTGGTCGCATTTGAATTGCGGGAAAATGCCCTCCGGGGCTGCTCTTTCTCCTGGTCAGGAAGGCCCTGCTTCATAGCGTTCTCGATCTGTACTCCCATCTCATGTAAGTCTGAAAAGGTGGGTAAGGGGAGAACGATCATTTTCTGCATAAGCTTGGGCTGGAGATTGCGCATAATCATCCGAATTTGATCTTTGTCAGTGGGCCTAAGGGTCATCATTGAGGCCTTGGCCCTCCAGCGGGCTACGAAATCAGAAAAACTCTCCTTAGGCTCTTGCCTTGTCGTCTCAAGATCACGGGTTGTGACCTCGATTTGCGTGTTATAGGAGTACTACGCAACGAATGCCTCAGCCATCTCATCCCAGTTCCGTTTGACATCGTCTTCTAATTTTGCATACCAGATAGCGGCCACACCTGACAGGGTCCAGCCAAATAATGAAAGTTTCTACAGCCTGGTGAGGCCCATCGGCCTTAGTATGTTCGAAAACAACCGGAGGTGCACTATGGGATCGCCAGATCCATCAAATCGGTCGATGCGTGGCATCTTAAATCTGTCCGGCAGCGTCACAACTGCGTCGGTATACCCGTCCTCAATGTCCGGAATGGATTTTACTCCCTGAGATTTCTTGAACATCTTTTCTAGCTTGCTCACCTTCAGCGTTATAGGGTCTAACTCGAACTCAAAGGGTGAATCCGGCAGGTTGATCGGTGCTTTAGACAGCTGGGGTAAGATTGGGGGCGGAGTCGGTCCTGTCGGAATGTTCGTATCTCCCTGGACATTTGGTGCCTCCTTGGGTGCTGGAACTCCTGGTGGGGGAGGGGCTTGGTGCGAAGCAGATGCTCCGGTTTGCTGTTGCAGCCTGGTGATTAGCTCAGCTTGCTGGGCCATGATCACAGCCTGCTGTTTGGCAAATTCCGTCTAGCGGGCAACGTCTTGCTGCATGAGTTTCATACTTTCTTGGAGTTGACGCATCATTTCCTCCATCCCTGCCATGTTCTGCTGTTCCGGCTGACTAACTGGTATATCTATCTCTGTGATAAAAAACTGAGGCCTCAGCCTGACTATTCACTGGTGGGGTGGATAAGGGTCACTGATCTGGTAACTGCTGAATTGGTGATTTGTGCCTGACTGGCCCCTTTTACCCTGCCTCTAGCAAAGGAACACCGATCGCCCTTGAACTGAATCTCTGACCTGACAAAGTCTATCAGCACAAGTCCGATGAACCTCAGGGGATATCGGAGCCTTCTGAAGCTATGGTTTCAAGACTACCCTAGCAAAAGAGAAAACATGCAGCATCTCAGCCTGATTTCACCTGAACAGATATGAGCATAGTTGAATGAGTTCGCTCTCTACTGAATTCTGCCCAAAAGTTCTGCCGGTGAACTGATACCCTCAGGTAAAACTGATTCCCAGATACTGATGCCCGCAGGCCTGATACCCAGACTTGCAAACTATTACGTGCATTCCTGTAGGGACACGCCCCTAAAAGCACATAACAAGCAAGTGAGAGCCAAAACACCCTTATGTTGGGGTAGGGTTTCCCTGTCCTATTTTGTCAGGAGTTAGGGTTTCACTACGCACGCAGCAGTTTCAAACAACCTATAAATGGGTAAGCAACCTGTCCTAGTTTGGAATGGTCACTATGGATTCCGAATATGCACTAGGTCGAATGGTCGAAAAGGGTGCCCCGGTAAAACCGGGGTTTGTGTTCCCATACTAGTAGAGCCCATAACCGGTCAGCCTTATGGTCATGCCTTGACAAGACAAGCCTCCGGCAAACCGTTCAGGAATAGCAGATGGCAAACACGGTGTCCTAGGCGCACCAATGCACATGCAATGCAAAGAAACACATAAGTGTAGTCAAAAACAGATATCATGAGTTCGAGTCAAGTTCTCTAAGTCCCCAGCGGAGTCGCCAGAAACTATAGACGTCCCCGAACGTCCCGGGAGGATGAGGTCCCTTTCTGTTCGTATTGGGCACACTACAGGTTCGGACTCTCAAATTGTCACGGTTCTAAATCTGAACCAAAGAGTCCAAATCTGGCAAATCGTTTTGAGAAAACAGATTTTTTAGAAAGAAGTGCCAAACATGGACTGCTTTGCCAGATACAGAGTCGCCACCTAAATGTTTTATTTTGGAGAAATTTAGGAAACCCTGACTCGTTTGCCTAAGGCCACGTGTCCGTCATCACCAAAGTTGCCACGGCTCGGGAACTTGGGTACGATTGGGGAAGGTCACTTCGTGAGCACCCCCGCTCGCCCGATCAAAGATCGGCCTCTACTAACCATGATATCTAGTTTTGAAAACTTGATGCGTTCTTATTCCGGTTATTAGCCTAGATTTACTATGTGATGCGCACAGCATACAAGTATAGACTTGATCGTCTGAATTGGAACAAAACATTTCATGTGTATTCTTGAAAATGGTTTGATGGTGCTACCCGCAAGTAGGCTAAGACGTGGATTTGCCACCCTCGGGTGGGCTTAGAAAAACATGATTTTGCCACTTATCTAGTGGGCTTAAAACTCACAGTCAATGCATTTATTCCAATTCAAATAATCCAACCTTCACCCACAGGCATTCAGGCAGTTTATATCACGTAAGCACATAGCCTCATGGTAAGCGTGCTATCATGGCACTCACTCACACGCATGCAAGGATGCTAAAGCATAAAACTTACCGAGTACTCTAAGCCAAAACAGAAGCTAATTAGATATCCATGCATGATCCTAACTATACAGAAATGCCTAATGCAACACATGCAAAATGCAACTAAGATAGGCTCGGCTTATTCTAAAGATGGCAATGAAATGCTACAAACTAACATGTATTCAACTTGGAATTGAAATACAATTGCAGTTAGTATAAGAGCCTGGTGCATGCAAGACAGATGAATGAATGCAAACATGCTATCATACTGTATGCTAATTGAAACATGCCCTAATTTGACCATCATAAGCTGATAAATAAAAGGGAGAAAGATGTGGGGTTGGAAGACATACATCACACACACACACACACTTATTACAGTTGTGCCCTCACTCGGAGGGTCCGAATAAATAATATACAGTCCCAAATGAATAAATAATACAGTCCCGAATAAATACAAAATCCTAATTAATTAGCAAATTAATCCAGGACAGCAGTAAATTGCACGCAAATCTGTGGACTGCCTCAACTCTGTTCCAAATGATGAATGACGCATGCTCGGGTTGCCTTGTGCGGAGAATCCCTTGCGATGCCCCGATTTGCCTTTTTTGTAATTATTCTTGGGATGCGTGCCAGGCTCCGGAAGGTTGCTGACTTCTAATTTGCTGCAACAGAGAGCAACAAAGGGGCATGGCAGAGTATTTTCGCATATGTATGCATGACTACCCTTCAGGGAGTGTAGTCCTCGATCCCCACGCCACCAATCAAGCATCTCGGTGCATGATGGCCGAGGAGTCGAATTGCACGACTCAATATGAAATGAATGCACATGAAAACACAACAGGACCTAAACTCCATCATGGGTGATCCGGAGTGTCGGCAACCGGGAATTGAGACACGTTCCGTCACTCGGAGTACGAAACGTCCCTCGTTTCCCGTGCTTGGGCTAACTCCTATCCCAAGCACAATGCAATATGCATGACATGTATGAATGCAATCCTAACATGCAACCTAGCATACGCAATGCTATGAAACGGCACACACAATGCACGATGTAACGAGGCATAGACAATGCTTTAAGATACAACCTTGCATACGTAATGCTATGAAATGAAATGGCATACACAATGCATAATGGACTTACACTAACATGAGTGGACCTCAGCCACACTTACATCAGTAGCCATGGGGTGAAAATGAGACTCTCGAAATGCGTGCACGCATGCATGCAAACCGAGGACCGATCCTAGGCATAACATGCAACTCTAACAAGGCATGGCAAGGCATGGAATATGGCATACAAGCATGTAGATTCCAGCACTGAAATATGATGCAAAATGGTCCTGAATTATGGAAATATGGCACCCGATGCATGAGATGAACCCCGAGACTCGAAACTAGGCACTTGGAATGACTTGTAGTTATACAAAGCATGCATTATTTGATCATGAAGCATGGAGACAGAGCCAAGACAGTCCCAAAATATGGACATTTTCAGTTCAAAGCATGGCCAAAAGATGCTAGCAGGATAACATGCAATTTTGACTAGCAAACATGGTTTACATGAAAAGTATAGGATGCACATGGAATCTCACCAAACCAGCAAAAATCATTGAATAAAATATGTGAAAATAGGCCCAAATAACCACTGATATGCAACCATGGCATGCAAAAATGATGAGTTACTTTAGAGGGCCATGCAAGGAGTCATTAAGCACATGCAAGATAGACATTTGTCATGGCATAAAAAACTATGAAAATCAAATATGGTAGTCCCAAAACTCACCAAATTGACCCTGGAAAGTGACTCCAAAGCATGCAAGATAGGGTCTCTTTGGAAGGCCAAAATGACTACCAAACAAGTCAAGTTGGAGTGGGGTCACCCCCCTCTGATTTGGAAGCTCAAAATAGCGTCTTAGCCACTGAAAATCCACTGGATTTCAGTTTCTAGAAGGCCAAACAAAGCATGCAACAAGAGCTTAGGTGTAAGGCTCAAAATAAGGGACAATCAAGCATACAAGGAAGCATATGACCTTAAAAAAAATTGAACCTTAAACAAACTTGAAGATGAGATTAAAACAAGATATTTTTCAGTTTATGACAACTCTCAAAAACAAACACAAGTAGGGCTAATCAATCATGCAAAAATGGCCCTAAAAGAGAGAATAGAGATAAGGGACAGCAGCTGGACTCAAATAGTGAAGAGTCCTTCAAAAAAGTTGAAGAGGGGATCAAAACAAGGCACTTTACAGTTTATGTTAAACTTCGAAAATAATCACAAGTAGGCCAAAAATATCATGCAAGAAAAAGGCCTAAAGGAGGGATAAAGAGACAAGTGATAGCTGCTGGCCTCAAACAGAGGAGAGCCCTTCAGCAAAGTTGAATAGGATCTCAAAGAAAGACATTTCACAGTTTATGACCAAGTCCGAAACAGCTAACAAATAAGCCTAAAATATCATGCAAAAAAAGGCCTAAAAGAGAGTTTAAACACAAAGGGTGAGGAGGAGACTTCAAACAGAGAAAGACCCTTAATAAAACATGGAGATGAGCACAAAATATGACTATTTACAGTTCATGTTGGAGCCAAAAAATGCAAGCAACAAAGGCTAAAAGAGCATGCAAAATAAGGTAAGAAAGAGGGAAAATGGGACTCACCCTTGTAGAATCAAGCTTCAACAGGTTTTGGACCAGGTTTGGGAGCTCTTAGCCTCTGGAAAACAGCCTCAAGTTGCTGGAATGGAGTGTGGAGATATTGTGCTATGGATTGGTGCAAGAATCTTAGGGTTTTGAGGCTTGGAGTAGAGAGAGAGGGAGAGTTAATGCAAGAGGCTTAAAGTAATTTTTGTAACCCTGAAAAATGGAGCTGGGGGCTGGTTTTATAGAGGAGAGGAGTGGAGGAAAGGGAGGGAAAATCAAATTCAAATTTCCCCCCCAAAAGACCCCCCCGGATACAGGATCTGGGGGAAAATGAGGGCATAGCTGGAAAGAACAAGGTGTGGGGGTCATGGCCGGCTAGGTTCAGAGGGTTCAGGTGGCCAGCCGGCCACCCCCCATGGCCGGCCGGCCAGGGGTCAAAAGGGTCAATGCAAATTGCTGGCCGGCCACCTTAAAAAGGTGGCCTCCCATGTGTGCACAACACAAATATATGGTCAAAACCTAGAAAATGTGAACCTGGAGAGAGAAAAGCCAACTTTTTAGAGGGGTTCAAAAGGGTCAAGGACAATTACTGGCCGGCCTATACATATTGGTGGCCTCCCAGGTGTGTACAACACAAATATGGGGTTTAGGGCTAAAGAAAGTGGCCCCGGGGTGTCAACATTAACTTTTTAGTGAGGAAAACAAGCGACAGAGAGCGATGAAGAAATAAAGCTGACTTTTCAGAACAATTGCTGGCCTCCCACCCTCCTACAAGCTTTCTAACAGTGAAAATAAGGTCTCCACCAAAAATGAACCAAATCGGATGCAAAACGGAGGTTCGGGGGTGTTAAACACTGTGGCCCGGGGCCCCGAAAATGGGCTATTAAACACCCGAGGTGGCATTCGACCACGAAGTTGGTCCCTCGGGCCACAGTGTCTCCCAAAAGGGAGTAAATAAGACGTATACCAAAAACCAGAGCAAACGGAGGTGGTTAGGCAGCCCCGAACCGAGGCACACAGCCAACGGCTCCGAAAAACCGGAAACCGGGCTCCAAACGAGAAAATGGCCTACGACCACAAAACGTAGCCTACGGCCACTGAGAGATGGTCTACGAGACCTCTCCCTCCCTTCGGGAAGAGAAAACGGAGAAAACGGGACCCGGTTCACAAACCGAGGCAAAGCACAAAAGAGCCCCGAAGTCCGGAGGCAAGGCTCACAGCCGAGACTCTGAAACTTCAGAACTAGCACAATATGCAACATCACCAAGCGCTCAATCGGTGACGTCTGAGTCTTAAGGTCGGTCAAAAATGGGGTGCCTACAGCCAGTAGCAAATCGTTTTCAAATAAACAAACATGAAATGTTTTGTTCCAATTCAGGCGACCCAGTCTATACTTGTATGCTGTGCGCATCACATAGTAAATCTAGGCTAATAACCGGAATAAGAACGCATAATGTTTCCAAAAATAGATATCATGGCTAGTAGAGGCCGATCTTTGATCGGGCGAGCGGGGGTGCTCACGAAGTGACCTTCCCCAATCGTACCCAAGTTCCTGAGCCGAGGCAACTTTGGTGATGACGGACACGTGGCCTTTGGCAAACGAGTCAGGGTTTCCTAAATTTCTCCAAAATAAAACATTTAGGTGGCGACTCTATATCTGGTAAAGCAGTCCATGTTTGGCATTTCTTTCAAAAAAATCTGTTTTCTCAAAACGATTTATCGGATTTGGACTCTTTGATTCAGATTAAGAACCGTGACAATTTGAGAGTCCGAACTTGTAGTGAGCCCAATACGAAAAGAACGGGACCTCATTCCTCCCGGGGCATTCGGGGACGTCTATAGTTTCTGGTGACTCTGCTGGGGAATTAGAGAACTTGACTCTAACTCATGATATCTTGTTTTGATTACACTTATGTGTTTCTTTGCATTGCATGTGCATTGGTGCACCTAGGACACTGTGTTTGCCATCTGCTATTCCTGAACGGTTTGTCGGAGGCTTGTCTTGTCAAGGCATGACCATAAGGCTTACCGGTTACGGGCTCTGCCAGTATGGGAACACAAACCCCGGATTTACCGGGGCATCCTTTTGACCATTCGACCTAGTGCATATTCGGAATCCATAGTGACCATTCCAAACTAGGACAGGTTGCTTACCCGATCATAGGTTGTTTGAAACCGCTGCGTGCGTAGTGAAACCCTAGCTCCTGACAAAATAGGACAGGGAAACCCTACCCCAACATAGGGGTGTTTTGGCTCTCACTTGCTTGCTATGTGCTTTTAGGGTGTGTCCCTGCTGGAATGCATGTAACAGTTTGCAAGTCTGGGTATTAGGCCTGCGGGCATTAGTATCTGGGAATCAGTTTTACCTGAGGGTATCAGTTTACAAGGACAGACTTTTGGGCAGAATTCAGTAGAGAGCACAGTTATTCGGCTGCTCATATCTGTTCAGGTGAAATCAGGCTGAGATGCTGCATGTTTTCTCTTTTGCTAGGGGTAGTCTTGGAACCATAGCTTCAGAAGGCTCCGATATCCCCCGAGGTTCATCGGACTTGTGCTGATAGACTTTGTCAGGTCAGAGATTCAGTTCAAGGGCAAATCAGTGTTCCTCTGCCAGAGGCAGGGTAAAAAGGGCCAGTTAGGCACAGATCACCGGTTTAGCAGTTACCAGATCAGAGTGGCCCTTATCCACCCCACCAGTGAACAGTCAGGCTGAGGCCTCAGTTTTTATCACAGAGATAGATATACCAGTCAGTCAGCCGGAATAGCAGAAGATGGCAGGGATGAAGGAAATGATGCGTCAACTCTAAGAAAGTATGAAACTCATGCAGCAAGACGCTACCCGGCAGACGGAATTTGCCAAACAGCAGGCTGCGATCATGGCCCAGCAGGCTGAGCTGATCACCAAGCTGCAACAGCAAAATGGAGCATCTGCTTCGCACCAAGCCCCTCCGCCACTAGGAG
Source organism: Camellia sinensis (assembly GCF_004153795.1). Classification (NCBI taxonomy): domain Eukaryota; kingdom Viridiplantae; phylum Streptophyta; class Magnoliopsida; order Ericales; family Theaceae; genus Camellia; species Camellia sinensis. The sequence continues at coordinate 832,641 of NW_021025875.1, forward strand.
TTCCAGCATCCGAGGAGGCACCAAATGTCCAGGGAGATACGAACATTCCGACAGGACCGGCTCCGCTCCCAATCTTACCCCAGCTATCTAAAGCACCGATCAACCTGCCGGATTCACCCTTTGAGTTCGAGTTAGACCCTACAGCGCTGAAGGTGAGCAAGCTAGAAAAGATGTTCAAGAAATCTCAAGGAGTAAAATCCATTCCGGACATTGAGGACGAGTATACCGACGCTGCTGTGTCGCTGCCGGACAAATTTAAGATGCCACACATCGACCAATTTGATAGATCTGGCGATCCCATAGTGCACCTCCGGTTGTTTTCGGACATACTAAGGCCGATGGGCCTCACCAGGCTGCAGAAACTTTTATTATTCGGCCGGACCCTGTCGGGTGTGGCGGCCATCTGGTACGCAAAATTGGAAGATGATGTCTGAATGCGTGTGGATGGAGGTTGAATTACCTAAATTGGAAAAATGCATTAAAACTGTGAGTTTTAAGCCCACTAGATAGTGGCAAAACCATCTTTTCTAAAGCCCACTTGAGGGTGGCAAAACCTGCATT
>NW_021025875.1:833226-847555 GCF_004153795.1 Camellia sinensis
CCATGTTCTGCTGTTCGGCTACTACTGGTATATCTATTCTGTGATTAAAAAACTGAGGCCTCAGCCTGACTATTCACTGGTGGGTGGATAAGGGTCACTGATCTGGTACTGCTGAATTGGTGATTTGTGCCTGACTGGCCCCCTTTTACCCTGCCTCTAGCAAAGGAACACCGATCGCCCTTGAACTGAATCTCTGACCTGACAAAGTCTATCAGACAAGTCCGATGAACCTCAGGGGATATCGGAGCCTTCTGAAGCTATGGTTTCAAGACTACCCCTAGCAAAAGAAAAACATGCAGCATCTCAGCCTGATTTCACCTGAACAGATATGAGCATAGTTGAATGAGTTCGCTCTCTACTGAATTCTGCCCAAAAGTTCTGCCGGTGAAACTGATACCCTCAGGTAAAACTGATTCCAGATACTGATGCCCGCAGGCCTGATACCCAGACTTGCAAACTATTACGTGCATTCCTGTAGGGACACGCCCCTAAAAGCACATAACAAGCAAGTGAGAGCCAAAACACCTTATGTTGGGGTAGGGTTTCCCTGTCCTATTTTGTCAGGAGTTAGGGTTTCACTACGCACGCAGCAGTTTCAAACAACCTATAAATGGGTAAGCAACCTGTCCTAGTTTGGAATGGTCACTATGGATTCCGAATATGCACTAGGTCGAATGGTCGAAAAGGGTTGCCCCGGTAAAACCGGGGTTTGTGTTCCCATACTAGTGAGCCCATAACCGGTCAGCCTTATGGTCATGCCTTGACAAGACAAGCCTCCGGCAAACCGTTCAGGAATAGCAGATGGCAAACACGGTGTCCTAGGCGCACCAATGCACATGCAATGCAAAGAAACACATAAGTGTAGTCAAAAACAGATATCATGAGTTCGAGTCAAGTTCTCTAAGTCCCCAGCGGAGTCGCCCGAAACTATAGACGTCCCCGAACGTCCCGGAGGATGAGGTCCCTTTCTGTTCGTATTGGGCACACTACAGGTTCGGACTCTCAAATTGTCACGGTTCTAAATCTGAACCAAAGAGTCCAAATCTGGCAAATCGTTTTGAGAAAACAGATTTTTTAGAAAGAAGTGCCAAACATTGGACTGCTTTGCCAGATACAGAGTCGCCACCTAAATGTTTTATTTTGGAGAAATTTAGGAAACCCTGACTCGTTTGCCTAAGGCCACGTGTCCGTCATCACCAAAGTTGCCACCGGCTCGGGAACTTGGGTACGATTGGGGAAGGTCACTTCGTGAGCACCCCCGCTCGCCCGATCAAAGATCGGCCCTCTACTAACCATGATATCTAGTTTTGAAAACTTGATGCTTCTTATTCCGGTTATTAGCCTAGATTTACTATGTGATGCGCACAGCATACAAGTATAGACTTGATCGTCTGAATTGGAACAAAACATTTCATGTGTATTCTTGAAAATGGTTTGATGGTGCTACCCGCAAGTAGGCTAAGACGTGGATTTGCCACCCTCGGTGGGCTTAGAAAAACATGATTTTGCCACTTATCTAGTGGGCTTAAAACTCAAGTCAATGCATTTATTCCAATTCAATAATCCAACCTTCACCCACAGGCATTCAGGCAGTTTATATCACGTAAGCACATAGCCTCATGGTAAGCGTGCTATCATGGCAGTCACTCACACGCATGCAAGGATGCTAAAGATAAAACTTACCGAGTACTCCAAGCCAAAACAGAGCTAATTAGAAATCCATGCATGATCCTAACTATACAGAAATGCTTAATGCAACACATGCAAAATGCAACTAAGATAGGCTCGGCTTATTCTAAAGATGGCATGTGAAATGCTATAACTAACATGTATTCAACTTGGAATTGAATACAAATCAGTAGTATGATGGCCGAGCCCGGTGCATGCAAAACAGATGAATGAATGCAAACATGCTATCATACTGTATAATTGAAACATGCCCTAATCTAACACATCATAAGCTGAAAAATAAAAGGGAGAAAGAGTGGGGTTGGAAGACATACATCACACACACACACACACACACTTATTACAGTTGTGCCCTCACTCGGAGGGTCCGAATAAATAAATACAGTCCAAATGAATAAATAATACAGTCCCAATAAATACAAAATCCTAATTAATTAGCAAATTAATCTAGGAAGCAGTAAATTGCACGCAAATCTGTGGACTGCCTCAACTCGTTCCAAATGATGAATGACGCATACTCGGTTGCCTTTGTGGAGAATCCCTTGCGATGCCCCGGTTTGCCTCTGTTTGTAATTATTCTTGGGATGCGTGCCAGGGTCCGGAAGGTTGCTGACTTCTAATTTGCTGCATCAGAGAGCAACAAAGGGGCATGGCAAAGTATTTTCCCATATGTATGCATGACTACCCTTCAGGGAGTGTAGTCCTCGATCCCCGTGCCACCAATCAGCATCTCGGTGCATGATGGCCGAGGAGTCGAATTGCACGACTCAATATGAAATGAATGCACATGAAAACACAACAGGACCTAAACTCCATCATGGGTGATCCGGAGTGTCGGCAACCGGGAATTGAGACACGTTCCGTCACTCGAGTACGAAACGTCCCTCGTTTCCCGTGCTTGGCTAACTCCTATCCCAAGCACAATGCAATATGCATGGCATGCATGAATGCAATCCTAACATGCAACCTAGCATACGCAATGCTATGAAACGGCACACACAATGCACGATGTAACGAGGCATACACAATGCTCTAACATACAACCTTGCATACGTAATGCTATGAAATGAAATGGCATACACAATGCATAATGGACTTACAGTAACATGGGTGGACCTCAGCCACACTCACATCAGTAGCCATGGGGTGAAAATGAGACTCTCGAAATGCGTGCACGCATGCACGCAAACGAGGACCGATCCTAGGCATAACATGCAACTCTAACAAGGCATGGCAAGGCATGGAATATGGCATACAAGCATGTAGATTCCAGCACTGAAATATGATGCAAAATGGTCCCGAATTATGGAAATATGGCACCCGATGCATGAGATGAACCCCGAGACTCGAAACTAGGCACTTGGAATGACTTGTAGCTATACAAAGCATGCATTATTGATCATGAAGCATGAAGACAGAGCCAAGACAGTCCCAAAACATGGACATTTTCAGTTCAAAGCATGGCCAAAAGATGCTAGCAAGATGGACTAAAATAGCATGCAATTTTGACTAACAAACATGGTTTACATGGAAAGTATAGGATGCACATGGAATCTCACCAAACCAGAAAAAAATGTGAATAAAATATGTGAAAATAGGCCCAAATAACCACTGATATGCAACCATGGCATGCAAAAATGATGAGTTACTTTAGAGGGCCATGCAAGGAGTCATTAAGCACATGCAAGATAGACATTTGGCATGGCATAAAAAACTATGAAAATCAAATATGGTAGTCCCAAAACTCACCAAATTGACCCTGGAAAGTGACTCCAAAGCATGCAAGATAGGGTCTCTTTTGAAGGCCAAAATGACTACCAAACAAGTCAATGAGAGGGTCACCCCCCTCTGATTTGGAAGCTCAAAGCGTCTTAGCCACTGAAAATCCACTGGATTTCAGTTTCTAGAAGGCCAAACAAAGCATGCAACAAGAGCTTAGGTGTAAGGCTCAAAATAAGAGACAATCAAGCATACAAGGAAGCATATGACCTTAAAAAAAATTGAACCTTAAACAAACTGAAGATGAGATTGAAACAAGATATTTTTCAGTTTATGACAACTCTCAAAAACAAACACAAGTAGGGCTAATCAATCATGCAAAAATGGCCCTAAAAGAGAAATAGAGATAAGGGACAGCAGCTGGCCTCAAATAGTGAAGATCCTTCAACAAAGTTGAAGAGGATCAAAACAAGGCACTTTACAGTGTTATGTTAAACTTCAAAATAATCACAAGTAGGCCAAAAATATCATGCAAGAAAAAGGCCTAAAGGAGGGATAAAGAGACAAGTGATAGCTGTGGCCTCAAACAGAGGAGAGCCCTTCACAAAGTTGAATAGGAGCTCAAAAAAAGACATTTCACAGTTTATGACCAAGTCCGAAACAAGCTACAAATAAGCCTAAAAATATCATGCAAAAAAAGGCCTAAAGAGAGTTTAAAACACAAGGGTGAGGAGGAGACTCAAACAGAGAAAGACCCTTAATAAAACATGGAATGAGCACAAAATATGACTATTTACAGTTCATGTTGGAGCCAAAAAATGCAAGCAACAAAGGCTAAAAGAGCATGCAAAATAAGGTAAGAAAGAGGGAAAATGGGACTCACCCTTGTAGAATCAAGCTTCAACAGGTTTTGGACCAGGTTTGGGAGCTCTTAGCCTCTGGGAAACAGCCTCAAGTTGCTGGAATGGAGTGTGGGATTTGTGCTATGGATTGGTGCAAGAATCTTAGGGTTTTGAGGCTTGGAGTAGAGAGAGAGGGAGAGTTAATGCAAGAGGCTTAAAGTAATTTTTGTAACCCTGAAAAATGGAGCTGGGGGGCTGGTTTTATAGAGGAGAGGAGTGGAGGAAAGGGAGGGAAAATCAAACAAATTTCCCCCCCAAAAGACCCCCCCGGATACAGGATCTGGGGAAAATGAGGCATAGCTGGAAAGAACAAGGTGTGGGGTCATGGCCGGCTAGGTTCAGAGGGTTCAGGTGGCCAGCCGGCCACCCCCCATGGCCGGCGGCCAGGGTCAAAAGGGTCAATGCAAATTGCTGGCCGGCCACCTTAAAAAGGTGGCCTCCCATGTGTGCACAACACAAATATATGGTCAAAACCTAGAAAATGTGAACCTGGAGAGAGAAAAGCCAACTTTTTAGAGGGGTTCAAAAGGGTCAGGACAATTACTGGCCGGCCTATACATATTGGTGGCCTCCCAGGTGTGTACAACACAAATATGGGGTTAGGGCTAAAGAAAGTGGCCCCGGGGTGTTAACATTAACTTTTTAGTGAGGAAAACAAGCGACAGAGAGCGATGAAGAAATAAAGCTGGCTTTTCAGAAAAAATTGCTGGCCTCCCACCCTCCTACAAGCTTTCTAACAATGAAAATAAGGTCTCCACCAAAAATGAACCAAATCGGATGCAAAACGGAGGTTCGGGGACAGAAACGCGCAGCCCGGGGCCCCGAAAATGGGCTGTTAAACACCCGAGGTGGCATTCACCCATGTCCTCTACAGTGTCTCCCAAAAGGGAGTAAAATAGACGTATACTAAAAAACCAGAGCAAACGGAGGTGGTTAGGCAGTCCCGAACCGAGGCACACAGCCAACGGCTCCGAAAAACCAAAAACCGGGCTCCAAACGAGAAAATGGCCTACGACCACAAAACGTTGCCTACGGCCACTGAGAGATGGTCTACGAGACCTCTCCTCCCTTCGGGAAGAGAAAACGGGACCCAGTTCACAAACCGAGCAAAGCACAAAGAGCCCGAAGTCCGGAGGCAAGGCTCGCAGCCGAGACTCTGAAAACTTCAGAACTAGCACAATATGCAACATCACCAAGCGCTCAATCGGTGACATCTGAGTCTTAAGGTCGGTAAAAAATGGGGTGCCTACAGCGAGTAGCAAACCTTTTCAAATAAACAAACATGAAATGTTTTGTTCCAATTCAGGCGACCCAGTCTATACTTGTATGCTGTGCGCATCACATAGTAAATCTAGGCTAATAACCGGAATAAGAAGCATAATGTTTCCAAAAATAGATATCATGGTTAGTAGAGGCCGATCTTTGATCGGGCGAGCGAGGGTGCTCACGAAGTGACCTTCCCCAATCGTACCCAAGTTCCTGAGCCGAGGCAACTTTGGTGATGACGGACACGTGGCCTTAGGCAAACGAGTCAGGGTTTCCTAAATTTCTCCAAATAAAAAACATTTAGGTGGCGACTCTATATCTGATAAAGCAGTCCATGTTTGGCATTTCTTTCAAAAAAATCTGTTTTCTAAAAACGATTTATCGGATTTGGACTCTTTGGTTCAGATTAAGAACCGTGACAATTTGAGAGTCCGAACTTGTAGTGAGCCCAATACGAAAAGAACGGGACCTCATTCCTCCCGGGCGTTCGAGGACGTCTATAGTTTCTGGCGACTCTGCTGGGGAATTAGAGAACTTACTCAAACTCATGATATCTTGTTTTGATTACACTTATGTGTTTCTTTGCATTGCATGTGCATTGGTGCGCCTAGGACACCGTATTGCCATCTGCTATTCCTGAACGGTTTGCCGGAGGCTTGCTTTGTCAAAGCATGCCATAAGGCTGACCGGTTACGGGCTCTGCCAGTATGGAGACACAAACCCCGGTTTTACTGGGGCACCCTTTTTGACCATTCGACCTAGTGCATATTCGGAATCCATAGTGACCATTCCAAACTAGGACAGGTTGCTTACCCGATCATAGGTTGTTTGAAACCGCTGCGTGCGTAGTGAAACCCTAGCTCCTGACAAAATAGGACAGGGAAACCCTACCCCAACATAGGGGTGTTTTGGCTCTCACTTGCTTGCTATGTGCTTTTAGGGTGTGTCCCTGCTGGAATGCATGTAACAGTTTGCAAGTCTGGGTATCAGGCCTGCGGGCATCAGTATCTGGGAATCAGTTTTACCTGAGGGTATTAGTTTACAAGGACAGACTTTTGGGCAGAATTCAGTAGAGAGCACAGTTATTCGGCTCTATATCTGTTCAGGTGAAATCAGGCTGAGATGCTGCATGTTTTCTCTTTTGCTAGGGGTAGTCTTGGAACCATAGCTTCAGAAGGCTCCGATATCCCCCGAGGTTCATCGGACTTGTGCTGATAGACTTGTTCAGGTCAAAGATTCAGTTCAAGGGCAAATCAGTGTTCCTCTGCCAGAGGCAGGGTAAAAAGGGCCAGTTAGGCACAGATCACCGGTTCAGCAGTTACCAGATCAGTGGCCCTTATCCACCCTACCAGTGAACAGTCAGGCTGAGGCCTCAGTTTTTATCACAGAGATAGATATACCAGTCAGTCAGCCGGAATAGCAGAACATGGCAGGGATGAAGGAAATGATGCGTCAACTCTAAGAAAGTATGAAACTCATGCAGCAAAACGCTACCCGGCAGACGGAATTTGCCAAACAGCAGGCTGCGATCATGGCCCAGCAGGCTGAGCTGATCACCAAGCTGCAACAGCAAAATGGAGCATCTGCTTCGCACCAAGCCCCTCCGCCACTAGGGGTTCCAGCACCCGAGGAGGCACCAAATGTCCAGGGAGATACAAACATTCCGACAGGACCGGCTCCGCTCCCAATCTTACCCCAGCTATCTAAAGCACCGATCAACCTGCCGGATTCACCCTTTGAGTTCGAGTTAGACCCTACAGCGCTGAAGGTGAGCAAGCTAGAAAAGATGTTCAAGAAATCTCAAGGAGTAAAATCCATTCCGGACATTGAGGACGAGTATACCGACGCTGCTGTGTCGCTGCCGGACAAATTTAAGATGCCACACATCGACCAATTTGATAGATCTGGCGATCCCATAGTGCACCTCCGGTTGTTTTCGGACATACTAAGGCCGATGGGCCTCACCAGGCTGCAGAAACTTTTATTATTCGGCCGGACCCTGTCGGGTGTGGCCGCTATCTAGTATGCAAAATTAGAAGACGATGTCAACGGAACTGGATGAGATGGCTGAGGCCTTCGTTGCGCAGTACTCCTATAACACGTAAATCGAGGTCACAACCCGTGATCTTGAGACAACAAGGCAAGAGCCTAAGGAGAGTTTTTCTGATTTCGTAGCCCGCTGGAGGGCCAAGGCCTCGATGATGACCCTTAGGCCCACTAACAAAGATCAAATTCGGATGATTATGCGCAATCTCCAGCCCAAGCTTATGCAGAAAATGATCGTTTCATCTTGAAGTCCAGCCACAAACACTTCGAATTCGACCATGTCCATGTAATCTCCCCTTTCCCACCTTTTCAGACTTACATGAGATGGGAGTACAGATCGAGGACGCTATGAAGCAGGGCCTTCTTGACCAGGAGAAGGAGCAGCCAGGAGGGCGTTTTCCCGCAGTTAGAATGCGACCACCAGTGGTGATGCAGCTGCAAGATCTTCTGATGTGGGCATGGTTACCACCACCGCATCAAAAACAGCTACCCCATTCACCGGTGCGTCCGAAAGTAGCTCACAAGAAACCAAATATCCAGCTCGAGTCAAGAAGGTTTTCACCCCACTTCATATGCCTTTGTCAAAGGCTCTAGAGGTCTTAATCTGGAAAGGACATCTGAAACCATTGGAATAACGGCCCTTACCCGATCCTATCCCTGCAAAGCATGATCAGACTAAATACTGTGCCTACCATCAACAAACCGGTCATGACACCGACAGTTGCTTTCGTCTGCGCCATGATGTACAAGATCTGTTTGACAACGGGGTCATTACCGCACCATGTTCGGCAAAGTCTATCGGCACTTGATCAGTGAACTTGTGGGAGATAATGTGATTATGTGATTGGGGGATGAACCAGCTGCGGGTGGCGCTCGATTTACTCCAGATGTGGCGTATGGCACGCACTGTTTTGAGCATTTGCAAATGCCAGTTTCTAACTTGGGTATTGGGTCAGTCTTGTCGTTTTGTATTGAGTCAGTCTTTTCATACAGAGTCAGTTGGGTCTGTCTTGTTGTATCGAGTCAGTCCTGTTTTGGTTAGAATCGGGTGATTTCGGGGGTGTTACCTCGGACATCACTTGCTTGTTTTGTGTTTGTCTTTTTGTTTTCTTTTGAGTCTGTTTCTGTCGGGGAGCCAGTAACACCAAAAGATTTGAATGAAACAACAGTGATTTTCACACTCTTGTGTTTGCTTCTGCCTTGCGCCAGTTGTGCCAGAAAGTTTGAATGAAACGGTAGTACTTTTCTCCTACTCTTGTGCACCCCAAAATCATTGCATTGACCTAAGTTTTTCAAAACTTTTTGAACACTGCGGTGAAAACGAAGAGGAAGGAATTCCTCGGGTTTTGCAAAAATTTGATCATTTGAGAGAAAGAGAGGCATGCTAAGCCTATAATGATCGAGATCATGCTTGTTAATGTGAGTACTGTGAAGGATCCTGGCTTGATCCAGATTGGTCCCACACTGTCTTCAGTGTGAGCGACTAGTCATTTTCTTAAAAGATTTCAAAAAATGTTTTGCGCGATCCTGCGAAGACTTGTGTGGAATCGCTCTTGAGATTGTGCAGCCTAGGATCGCTCTCAGCCTCAAGACTCGACCCCTCATTGTCAAACCTTGGACTTAAGTTCAGAAATGTTCAATGGGCAACTACAACGTGAGGCCTGTGTGGCCAGATTCAAAGCAGTTCTCGAACAAGAGGCAAGAAAGTCAGATCAAGAAGATCAGATGTCATCAAAAGAAGCTTGTAAAGCTAGATCAGAAGCACCCTTCAAACTAGGGGCAAAGGATTTCAAATGTGCTCGAGGAGCCAAAGATAGATCATTCCACAAATCAAAGAAGGTCGGCAAGAATGCCAAATCCCAGAAGGGAGCAAAGAAGACAGTTTCTGCTGAAGGACAATTGAGTTCCTATCCACAACACTAAGGGCAAATTCAACCCTCTATTGGATGGGCTCCTGCATCGTCAGCAAACAATAGCCATTTTCCTGGACTCAGATGACTTCAGAATCTCAAAACCATTTGACATGGACCAAGCTACACTTTTACCCTTGAGAGGCTCGCTGGGCCGAAAACCCAGAAGGGCGACCCAGGCAAAAGTTAAAGCAAGAAAAAGAACAAAAAAAAAAAGAAGAAAAATGCAAAGAACAAAAAAAAAAGAAATGAAGAAAAAGAAATGAAAAATTCTGAAAAAGAATGAACAAAATAGAAAAGAAATGAAAAGAAAAGAAGAACATAGCTCGCAAGGTTGAAAACCCGGAAGGGCGGCCTTGGCAAAAGTTAAAGCGCAAAAGGAAAGGTTAAATACCCGAGTGTACCTTAAACCCCGAACTACGTAAGGCTTGATTCCCATGATTGGGATACGTAGGCAACTTCATCTTGAAGTCCAGCCACAAACACTTCGAATTCGACCATGTCCATGTAATGGTTTTGACTATCATTATCTTCTCTGTATCTGAGAATTTGGTTGTGTTCGTCACTCTGAGGACTGACTACAATGTGCTGTGGTGCCATTCAAACAAGGGACAACTTTCCGTTGCCATTCAATGCGCTGCGGTGCCGTCCAAACAATGGGCAACTTTCCGTTGCCATGCAGTGTCCTCCAAGCAAGGGGCAATTTTCCTTCAGATCTAAGGTTGTGCATCTCAAGAGTAGGTTCCGTGCTCGTTGAGCAGTGGTCGTTTGCGAAAATAGTTTTTGAGAATTTTTACTGAGGTTAACTAATTCTCTCGAAAATTATTCCATTTTTTCAAAACTGAACCATTTCTTGGACCCAAAAAAGGAAAATTTTCAGTGCTCATAACCTAACTAGCATGATTTCAAATCAGAAAATCGAACAAGCATGTTAATCTAACTCTTATGTCGGTCAAAATTGTTTTAGTCGAAAACCAAAACAAAAAAATTGGTCAAAATGATGAACTAGGGGCACAGTTGAGTTAGGCTTCCTGTCTTTTCCTCGTTGCCAATGCCTTTGCCAAAAAGGGCACCATACTTGCCAAGAAGGGCACTCTCCCTGCCAGAAAGGGCACAACTGAAACTGTCAACAAAAGAGCTAAAAGCTCTCTCATCCTCCAAGTAACGAGGTATCAAGCCAAGTGCGAAGCACGAACTGGAATGGATCAAGATATCCGACTCCCTCATCTGGACAGATCTAACCACGTCCAAACTCCCCGGCAGAGCATCGACAGCCGATGTTAGTTGCAGATTCGCTACATGCTTAGTTGCAGCTCAACCCCTATGTGGGAGGAACTCACTAGCTGCGTGCAGAAAAAGAAGAATCTAGCTGAGTGCTAGGGGCAAGAGCCCACAACTTTTTGTTTATTCATCAACCACCCTGGGGATGGATGAAAATGAGAGATTAAAAAATAGAGAGACGTGCCCTGAGAGAAAAAGTGAGAAAAAGGGCTTTTTCAGAAAAATAGAGCTTGAGGGCCGAGTGATGTGAGAATCACAAATGAGAAAGGGTGGGAAACAATACCCGAAGAAACAGACTTCCTGTGCACGTCTGTATGTCGTGTCTTTTGTTTTGTTTGTCTCAAATCTTGTTTTGAGTCGTTCTGAGCGTGTCTCGTTGTGTTTAGGTTATTTTACCTTTGTTTTCCATTTTTGAGTCCTCTTGGCTGTGGTCAGTTGTAGGCTCAATACCCAGTCGAGAACCCATTCTCAATTTCAAAAATGAATCGTTTTGTGCTCAGAGTGCTGTGCCATTCTCCACATTTGTGCAAAACAAGAATTCGTTCTTTCTTAAAACCGCAGGGTTCAACCCAAGTCATGCAAGAACAGTAAACACAAGGACCTATTTGAAGCTATATGGGTTCCAGACTACAAAGCAAAAGAAAAGAGGGAAAATCGAAGCATCTGAGTGTGTTTCACTTTCAGCAAGTTCCGAGACTACATTCCGTGTGTACCTCTTCAGGTCTTGACAATGCTCCGAGGTATGAGTGTGCCTCTACCTCAAGCTCAAGATCAAGTCTGCTTCAAGTCAGAATAGCAATCAAAAGTGCTCTCCCTGAGTACCATTCCCTACCAGAGGCATTTTGGCTGTATTCGCAATGAGTTCCTAGGAGACCAACTGCGACGGTGGAAACTAGAGTTCGAATGGCTGTTGCCTAGAACGTAAAGGTTCAGGATTTCCGAGACTAAAGTCTGGTTTAAATACCCAGGGTTGTATCTCCGACTTGAAATCTGTATGGAAGCCCCATAGGTTGAGATAGCATGTATGCACCTCAATTCTGGATACTGAACCAACCTAGTCTGTCACCCCGTTGGAGAATAGGGAAAGTTGTGAATATGATCAGGAAGAAAGGCAACATCCAAAGTGTTCTACGTGAAGAATCCTTGTCAGTATTTCAGAGCCTTTGTACTGTGAGTTGAAGGTAAGTGTTCGAAGAGCACGAGGGGAGATCCCTGTCAGAGTATAGCGGTTCATCACCACTCACTCCATGAGGTGCTTTCTAAAACGCCGCTACGCTTGTTTATTGTGCTCCTTAAACATCATGCATTGTATTGCATTGTACCTATCAATGCACGATATTGTATGTACGGTTCATTCAAAGAAGTTCCGTTTGAGATCATTTATTTAGTGTATCAATCACACTCCATTCAGTTAGTGTTTCAATCACACTTCATTTATTTAGTTTATCAATCACACCTCATTCACCCTTAGTGCATCTATCACACTTTCTTACTTCACTTTTGTGTATCTATTACACTCTCACTCAGTGTATCAATCACAGTTCACTCATTTTGTGTATCTATCACACACATTCTCGTTTTCTGTATCACACTTTCAGTGTATCAATCACACTTCATTGATTTAGTATATCAATCATACTTTGTTCACTAAGTGCATCTATCACACTTTGTGTTCATTTTCAATATATCAATCATACTCTATTCACTAAGTGCATCTATCACACTTTGCGTTCACTTTTAGTGTATCAATCACACTATGTTCACACTATGCATCTATCACACTTTGCGTTCGCTTTTAGTATATCCATCATACTTGTTCACTAAGTGCATCTATCACACTTTGTGTTCACATTTAGTATATCAATCACACTCTGCTCACATAGTGCATCTATCACACTTTGTGTTCACCTTTAGTGTATCTATCATACTCTGTTCACATAGTGCATCTATCACACATTGTGTTCACTTTTAGTGTATCAATCACACTTTGTTCACTTAGTGCATCTATCACACTTTGTGTTCGCTTTTAGCGTATCAATCACACGTTGTTCACATAGTGCATCTATCACACTTTGTGTTCACTTGTAGTGTATCAATCACACTTTGTTCACATAGTGCACCTATCACACTTTGTGTTCACCTTCAATGTATCAATCACACTCTGTTCACTTAGTGCATCTATCACACTTTGCGTTCAGTTTTTGTATATCCATCATACTTTGCTTCACATAGTGCATCTATCACACTTTGTGTTCACTTTTTAGTGTCTATCACACTTTGCTTCATATAGTGTATCCATCACACTTGCTTCACATTATGCTCATTTTGTGTATCTATCACATGTTCACTTTGTGTATCCATCACACACGTTCGCTTAGTGTATCTATCACGTGTTTTCTTAGTGTATCCATCACACTCCTTTCGCTTTGTGTATCTATCACACTTTGCTTCACTTAGTGTATCAATCACACTTTATTCATATAGTGTATCCATCACACTCTCTTCACTTTTGTGTATTTATCACACATGCTCGCTAAGATTGCGTAATCTTCATATATCCTTTCTACATGTAATGTAGTTTGGTTTGATTTCATTCACCTGCTTAAACTGTCGCATTCATTGTGTATGATTGCTTCGCTACGGCTGCCTTTGCATAATCATAAGTTATGTCCGGCTTTGTGCATATCATTTTACATTTTGCCCCTGCCTGCGGGCACGTCTACGGGCGCATCTCTGTTTATCTCGCCTGTTTGTCTAAGTCTTCGGCCTTGTCAAAAATGGGCCGTCTCTGAGCTTTGACATTCACTCCCTTCACTTATGACTTCCGAGTTCTGTCAAAGAGGGGCAACTGTAGACACCCCATTTTTGACCGACCTTAAGACTCAGACGTCACTGATTGAGCGCTCGGTGATATTGCATATTGTGCTCGTTCAGAAGTTTCAGAGTCCCGGCTGCAAGCCTTGCCTCCGGACTTCCGGACCCTTTCGTGCCTTGTCTCGATTTGCGAACCAGGTCCTGTTTTCTTTGTTTTCTCTTTCCAAAGGGAGAGAGAGGTCTCGTGGATCATCTCTCAGTGGCCGTAGGCTACGTTTTGTGGTCGTAGGCCATTTTTCCCATTTGGAGCCCGATTTCTGATTTTTTGGAGCCGACGGCCGTGTGCCTCGGTTCGGGACTGCCTAACCACCTCCGTTTGCTCCGGTTTTTGGTATACATCTTATTTACTCCCTTTTGGGAGACACTGTGGCCCGAGAGACCAACTTCGTGGTCGAATGCCACCTCCGGTGCTTAATAGCCCATTTTCGGGGCCCCGGGCCGCGCGTTTTGGTCCCCAAACCTCCGTTTTGCATCCGTTTTGGTTCATTTTTGGTGGAGACCTCATTTTCATTGTTAGGAAGCTTGTAGGAGTGTGGGAGGCCAGAAATTGTTCTGAAAAGCCAGCTTTATTTCTTCATCGCTCTCCGTCACCCGTTTTCCTCACTAAAAAGCTAATGTTGACCACCCCGGAGCCACTTTATT
>NW_021025875.1:849533-892837 GCF_004153795.1 Camellia sinensis
TGCCTGAATGCCTGTGGGTGAAGGTTGGATTATCTGAGTTGGAATAGCTCATTGAAATCCGTGTTTTAGCCTACTTGCAAGTAGCAAATTCCAAAACAAACGGATATGCAATGCTTATTCCCAAATTAGGCAATCTAGTCTATACTTTTGTGCTGTGCGCGTAACATAGTAATTCTAGGCTAATAATCGGGATAAGAACACATAACGTTTTCAAAAACGGATATCATGGTTAGTAGACGCCGATCTTCGGATCGGGCGAGAGGGGGTGCTCATACCTGACCTTCCCCAATCGTACCCAAGCTCCCGAGCCGAGGCAACTTTGGCGATGACAAACACGTGGCCTTTGGCACCGAGTCAGGGTTTCCTAAATTCCCCCATAAAAGATATTTAGGTGGCGACTCTGTATCTGGCAAAGCAGTCCATGTTTGGCACTTCTTTCAAAAAAATCTGTTTTCTCAAAACGATTTGCCGGATTTGGACTCTTTGGTTCAGATTAAGAACCGTGACAATTTGAGAGTCTGAACTTGTAGTGAGCCCAATACGAAAAGAACGGGACCTCATTCCTCCCGGGGCGTTCGGGGACGTCTACACCACTACGGGAGTCCTATGCCATGGGAGACTTAAATAAACCATTGGTCCACTGATTAGTTACTTTTGTGACCCTCTATCTATCATGGATCCATTGACACTCTGGTTTCTGGCGTGGAGCAAAGTGTCCACTGATTAGTTACTTTTGTGACCCTCTATCTATCATGGATCCATTGACACTCTGGTTTCTGGCGTGGAGCAAAGTGTTGTATGGAGCTAAGTGTTACCCTATTATGAGAGCCACCTCTAGAGTTCTTACAAGCCACCTCTTGAATTTTATTTTGGTGTGGAGCAAAGTGCTGTACAGAGCTAAGTGTTACTCTATTGTGGGAGCCACCTCTATAGTTCGTACGAGCCACCTCCTGAATCCTATTTTGGTGTGGAGCAAAGTGTTATACGAAGCTAAGTGTAACCCTGTCGTGGAATCCACCTCTATAGTTCGTATGAGCCACATCTTGAGTCCATACATTTGTTCTGTTCCGTTCTGTACCATGGTTATAATTATTTTGTTTATATAATGTATGTATTATATGTCAAATGATTTGTGTATTATATATTCTGTATTTTAATATCAAACTCTGTTTAGCCAATAATTATCTATCTTAGTATAATATTTCTCACTCTGCCATGTGCTTATAGCTGTTTACCAATTTTCAGGAAGCAATGCAATTCAGAAATAGCTTTTGGAGAATCTTAGACGCGGGGCTGCGGAATAGATACACATAACACTTTTATAGTATTTATAATTTCTAATTTTCATATATAAATATTGGTCTTTTTGGTCAATAAATTTTGTTATAAAAATAGAAGCTCTAGTGATTATTTTGGTACCCTCATTTAAATATTTTTCTGCTCGCGTTTAGTAATTTGTTTAAGAATTAGCCGGAGGTAACTTCAGTTACTTGCCATCATGATGCTTAATCTTTAAGTACGGGGAGCGTGTCGTGACAATGTTAGGCATTTATTTAATTATTTATATTTAGTATGTGCCGCTCCTCTCTTCTTTTATGGTACTTCTCTCCCTATTCCTCTATGAGTTCATATGTTTTTAGAAAAAAAATCATATGTAATTTAAAATTTTGAATCTTTTTATATAGGAAGTTAAAAAATAAAATTTGCAATTTAAAATATAACTATACAAAATCATTTCCTTTTAAATAGAGCAATAATTATAATTAATTTTAGGAAAAATTACTCATAAATTTCATTTTGGTAAATGTTGCTCTAGTTAGTCTAGAGTGTTTTTTCTTAAAGCATCTAGTCATTTTTATTTTTGGTATGATATATGTTTTTGATATTGTGTATGGAGTTTACATTTTTGCCTATATTGTGATTTCATTTTGATTTTGTCATTGTGTGTGTGTTTAAGGGATGTTGTAACATTAGTGTTTTGTAGGAGGGGATTTCGTGGACTCTTTTGGGAGTTGTTTTATCATTACCATTCCCAGTTTGGTATTTGGTTTATAATGTTATATTTCGGGGTGTGTTACTGATCGATTTTTGGGTTTGCTTGCACCCTAAACTGCAAATGGATGTCACTATTTCGGAGCAACAACTCTCTCCCCCGATGTAAAACTTCTTATCATTCGAATTGTAGATCTGAATTATATGGCACACCGTTGTATCACACTTCTTATATGTGCTCGGATCCAATTTACGCACTCGGATAGCGTTAGTCATGTGCCAAAACGAGGTCTTCTGTAATTGCTTGATATGACCATCACCAAACTCGAACTCCAACATGGTTTTGATCACTAGGCGATATTCGACCGGTACATTAGTTTCGTTGTGTCCACGACAATTTTTTTGCAAGCCTTGGTGTTGTTCTTGGTTTTTTGAATAGCAGTTGTATTTGTCTCCTCGTTGCCAACTGGGTCGAAGTCTAAACTAATGAACACGAGTGCGGAGTTCTACTATCAGCTTTGCGTCCCCCACTCTACCAGCTTGAACTGTCTGTAACAATATTAATGTTACCAAATAAGCACATGGACAACCAACATAACAACAAGAACAATCAACACAACAAAACCGATGTCACCACAAGAACAAACACCAAAACTCTAGCAGAATAACAATGAATAGTGACACTATTTGTGTGGCACAAACCTTTAATAAAATATTTTTGTTTAACCATTAATTGGGTAACCCACTGTGTGTGAACATTGCATTTTCATAACACACAAAATCTGCAAACATCATTGTCACCCACATAAAAGAACTATTTCCTCACGCATATTACAACACATCAATAAAACCAAATTAATTGGTACAACCCTCACTGAAATTTAATGTACTTACAAATAGAAATGAATATTGCAATGCTAACACCATCACAACAATAACTATTTACTTACAAACCCTTGACAAATAGGGGTCCACAATCTACATCGATGCGGCAAAATAAATAGGTCCACACAAAAAAACAACGAAAACCATTTCCAGTGTCCACCCCACGACTTCTTAACAATCATTATCACATCACCCAACAAGCAGGGGCCCCCCACACACATAAACAAACATAGTACTGAAACATCATAAAACAACATGACCACCACATTGCCTTAATCAAATTAAGACACCAATCGACATTATAACCCAACTAATCATAAAAACTGCCACAACATTAGCAACCATTAAACCCAACTCCATTCCCCTTCTACCATTGACACACACCAATGTATGACATACTTTACAGCATCATTACAACGTATTCTCATATACAAGACCAACAATCGATGTGGGGAAATAACGTAACAACTCCATTTCACCAATACGTAACGAAACATCATAGGCAGACATCACGAAATAATACAAGTACATACTTGGCGCCATGTGTTCCTAGGACAACTGACGGCACCGTGAATGTGTAGATGCCGTGTTCACATCATATGAATGGACCAAATGGTGATCACACCCAACTTCACGATTACACCAACGTATTCTACGATTAAGGGTTTGGGCAACCTAGGGTTTTCGGTGATAGACAAATGGTAATTTGGGAATTAACATCAACATTACCAAACCGAACCAAATCCCTCACAAATCATGCGCACAGAATCGCTATAGCATCGGAATGTTGGACCCACAACCAAGAAATTACCTTCCATAGTCATCCAAAAAGGAGGGACAACATCGACACACTATAATTTGATGTTGGACACTTTGGTAAATTTAACATGAAGGAAAACCCATAGTTACCCTCAATTTATGACACCCTGTGCATTAATACCATGGACTTTAAGGGCTTTAATATTGGAATGGGACATATCAATTTATGACACCCTGTGCATTAATACCATGGACTTTAAGGGCTTTAATATTGGAATGGGACATATCAGTCTTTCAAAAAACCCATAGGACTAAATGGTTTAAGATTCCTAAAATTAAGATTTAATGGTACTTTACCCTTAATTTTAATCTATCTTTACCTATGCTTATGTATATTATTATATAAATAAAAATATTGCATGATAATTGAAGTTGAAAGTCCTAATCTATTTATTTTTTTTCAAAATTTAAAATTGTTAAAATGCATATGTTGCAATATCATTAATTTCTTTCTATTATAAAATTTATTTTAAATCTTACAAGATTTGTTCAATGACTAATAATCAATTTTTGTGAAAATTCCAATATATTCCTTCCAAAAGTTAATATAGCAAGTCGACAAAATCATATTTTAAAACTCAAAATTATTAATATTTTTATTTTTGTTTTAAATAAGCATATTAAAATATAAACATATATCTAAATAAAATTATACTTATTAATAAATATGGCATTAGTTTTAATTGTAATCACATCTTTTTAGAGTCTTAATTTATTTTTTAACCTTTTTTTGATATTTTAAATTATATGTTATGATAATTCTGTCTTACTCATTAAGTTTTTAAAATTTCCTTACTTATTTCCTTTTAAAAAATCAATATGAAAATTTTATAAAATTCATATTTTTTTATTCTAAAGTATAGGAATGGCAACGGGGTGGAGCGGGACGGGACCGAGGACTACACTCCCCGTCCTTAATCCCTGAAGCTACAAAATTCTCCTTCCCTGGTCTTGATCCCCAACAGAGAACCCATCCACTCCCCCATCCCCACCTCCTAACTAGGATCGGGTTTCCTCGACCCCGAATAATCCTCGTACAAAACAACAACAATCAACAAAGAAGATGAAGAGCAGAGAGGATAGAGAAGAGAGAACCACAGATCTGTTCAAAAAAAATCATAGATCTGTTTAAAACAACCACAGATCTGTCAAAACCCTAATAGAAAAAATGTAGATATGTTCAACAGATAAAACCCTAACAACAATACCCTAATAACAAATCAAATCTGAATCCATATATATATAAATTGATCAAGATTTTTCAAAAAAAATCATCGATTTGTTCAAAAAAGCCACAACACATAAGCGAATGATGATGGCGATCGATGGTGCTGCGATGGAAGGAGTGTTGTGCAACGGATGATGGCGATTGGTTGTGTGCGACAACATTAGTGGTGGGATCGGTGGTGTGCGACAATGGTGGTAGCGGCGAGTGACGAAGATCGATGGTGGAGGAGAGTGGCGAATAAAGATCGGCGGTGGAGTGTAGAGAGAGACAGAGAGAGAAATGAGGGATTCAATTAATAAGAGAGGCTGAAAATGAATGGCAGAGGCAGAAAATGAAATTTATAAATATATTATATATACAGGCCATGTTCGGGGATTATTCGGGGGGCGGGACTGGGCCGGGGTCCGGGTTGGGGAACCTATCCCCCATCCCCGTTCCCGGCCTAAAAATCATCGGGGATTTAATTTTTAATACCATCCCTAACCCTACAGGGAGTAATTTTCAGCAAAAACCTGTTCTAATCGGGGTCGAGGGGTCGGGTCCCCGTCGAGCTGGGTTCAAATTGTCATCCCTACAAAAGTAGTAAAGTATTAGAATTACGTCATTTTTTTTTTATAGAAAAGTATAATTTTAATTATTAATTGTCAATACAACAATTTTAATCTATCTATACTATATATTATAGTAAAAGAACATTTGAAACAAAACTATTAAACTTATATATAAAATTTTATTTACGAGTGACAACATATAGAAAAATTAAATATAATTATTATATTTTTAATAAATAATATATTATTTTACTTCATGCATAGTACGGTTGACATGCTAATATATATATATATATATATATGAAAGTATCATATCATTATTTTATAATAAAAAAAATATATTGATATTAGACATGGAGATAATAAAATCCATATTTATTAATACATGGGATATCTACTTTTTAAGTAAAATTTTAATACAATATTGATACCACGTCATGCATATCTCAATATCATTTAATATAATTATTGTTAATATAATATTTTAGTATAGTATTGGAATATCATATAATTGGACAATTATCTTTGATAGTATATAATAAGATGAGCTGGTTTTTATCCAAAATGATCAAATGATGGTTCCCCTCTGCACAAGAGACAGAAAACTTGTGCGTGAGAGTGAGAAAGTTGTCCCATAAGTAGGATTTTGGAAAATATATATGAAACCATCCCTATATATATATATATGTATATATATCTTTATATCCATACAAATCTACAATATATATATATATATATTACAAATCAACAGAACCAGATCCGCCATTGTTGAAGCTGTTCAACTGTTAAAAATCAAAAATTATACTATATATATGAAACCATCCCTATATATATATATATGTATATATATCTTTATATCCATACAAATCTACAATACATATATATATACACGTAACTTAGATCCACCTAAAAAATATAATAAATATAACATCATATTTTCAAAAATAAGTTTGTCTATCCACATTAATATAGACTAAACCTTCATATTTGATTGGTTAAAACTATAATTGGTTAAGCAGTGAGATGTGCTTCATTTAAAGCAGTATACCTGATTCCACTAGCTTAACTAATAATTTGTATGTTTGGTTTTAATTTTCTGAATTTAATTTTTTTTAAATTGAATTATTTATTTATTTATTTATTTTTTTTAGTGAATATTTTTAAAATTTTAAGTAATTTTTGTACTTTTTTAGATACACTTTACTTAGATATACTTAAATAGTAAAATATTTGTAAAAAAATATTTTAAAAATTAATAAATACACAAAAATACCAAAAATATATTGAGTTTTCATATTTTTTGGTCTTTTTGATATTTAGTGAATTTTTTAAAGATTTTTTCACAAATATTATATTTTTTAACTGTATTTATGTTAAATGTGTCTAAAAATTAAAAAAAATATTTAAAATATTAAAAAAATTCTGTAAAAACCAAAAAAAAAAATACAAAAAAAAAAATATAAAATTTTCTGATAAATATTTTTTAAAAACCAAAATCAAGCAAATGATTACTATAAATATAGAAATTACAATGGATTGATTCTCTCTCTCAACATGTAGTTCACTAGATTATTCTTCACCATATAATTCCAAAATAACCATTTAGGCTTATATATATATAAAAGTAGCAAATCAAGTTAAAATATTTCCAAGTATAAATTGGGAGACTTACGTATGAGTCTTAATAGATAAATTTATTATTTAATAAATCTTATAATAATTAATGACATTTTTAATCATATATTATTAAAAAAATGTCACTAATTATTAATTTTCAGAATAATTTGAAAATTGTTACAAAAAATGTCAATAATTATAAGTTTAGAGACAATTTTAAAAAATCATCACAAAAAAGTTATCAATTTTCATCTTTCAATGATAATTTAAAAAATTCATCACAGAATAGTTACTAAGTATAAGTTTTAATGATAATTTATAAAAATATTAGCAAAAAAAGTCACTTATTGTCAATTTGACATATTCAAAAATTATTTTTACCAACGATTTTACTAAGATTTATTTTTAATAGAACTTAATAGAAATTAAATTTAACTATTAGGATATATAAATAGTTTACCTATTTACACTTATTGCCCGGGGGTATAGTGTAAGTCACCTACTGATAATAAGCATAATCTAGGGTGAATTCGAGACACTCACAATAGTAGGGTGTTTTGAGAAGATGGTTAAAAGTTGATTTTTGATTTTTAACCAAATATTTTGGCTTTTTTAAAAAGTAATTTAGGAAGTTGGTAAAAAGTTGATTTGGACTTTTTTAGTTAATATTTATTTATGATGTTACATCACAATTAAATGATACCTAATTTAGAAAATTTACATTTTTACCCATGTATAACCCTAAATAACATAAAAAGTATAATTGTAATTTGACAACTTGCTTTTTTAGACTTCGCAAATCACTTCTTGCTTGAAAAACCAAGCTAACTTTTTATCTCCGAGCTGCAAACACAGCTTTTAACCTGTGTTCTCAAAAGAGCACAGTATAGTTATTGATTCACAAGCACCGCTCAAGCATGTTGAATTAGTACTGACAAAAAAAAAGCATGTTGAATTAGTAATTCAAAATTATTGGATAATTACTTTTAAATTTGTATTAGATAACTGATTTAGTAAAATGTACATATATAATTGGGAAAATTATACTTATACCCTGGTCCTAATAATTTGTTTCTTATATCAATTTGATCCAAGTAATTCTAATTTTATCAATTTTGTCTCTTATTTTATTTTATTTTTTTAATCAATTAGTAGGAGAATATTTATAAATATCAAGGTATTTATAATAAATTAGACAATCAATCATACAAGAAAGTCTAATAAGGCAAACTGAAAGCACAACACTAACCATTATTAAAAGAAAGAGACAATAATAAGAAAATAAATAAATAAATAAACAAATATCCACCTATACTAAACAAATAATCAACCCTTGACATGGGGAATAAATTGAACCCTTGATCTCTAAGCTTAGTTTACACACAATTTAGTGGACGGTTTTGCGTAAGGAAGGATTCTCGTCTGGCGTTTTAGTTGACGGTTAAAAATTAAGATATAGCAATCTGATAACTAAACCAGCTCAGTTGATTTTTGTCTTTGTTTATAATATATTAATTTAATTTAATTATTAATATCCATTCAAAAATTAGTCAACATAATCAATACAAAAGGAACGAACTGTCAATTTGGACGTCAATCCAAATGAATTCTTTTGCCTATTAATTTTAGAAAAAATTATTTATAAGGCCTATTAGGAAGACTTATATTTTAAAAAGTTAGTAAAAAGTTGACTTTTGACTTTTTAAACTTATTTTGTCTTTTTGTAAGTAAGTTATGTGAGAGGTGATATAACCCAAAATTGGTAAAAGTTGGAAGCTCGCTTTTTACTAGGTTTCCAATAGAGCACTATCTATGGTCTTACTAAAAAACTTATGTTCCTATAAATCCTGTAGGAAGTTTGTTGACACATTTACCCTCAATATTAATTGTTAATATCATAAATAATGGCAAAACCATATATAAGAAATTGAATGTTACCATGGATCATATCTATATGAATGTGAATTTGAATTTCAAAATACACATTTATCCTATTAGTTGTTAATATCATAAATAATGGCAAAATCATATATAAAAAATTGAATATTACCATAGATTATATCTATATGAATGTGAAATTGAATTTCAAAATAAACGAACAAGCAATATTTTTACATTCAATTTAAAAAACTAAAAACCTAGTAAGTTTGCGAAACGCAACATGACATGTTTGTAATTATTGAATACAACAATGTCACAACGCAAATTCAAAGAAAAAATACAACCGAACGTAATACGCACAAAACATAACAACATTACAAATATGGGTTAACATTACAACCTAAATATAACGCCATTGAAGGCTAATGAAAGTATGTCCATGTATGGATGTACCATTTTTCATAAACCATCAACATTTTTACATTGTATTAAAAAAATTAAAACCCCATTAAGTTTGTGAAGCGTAACGTGACATGTATATAAACACTTAATACAACAACGGCACAACACAAATTCAAAGACAAATACAACCGAACGTAACACGTACAAAACATGACAACATTGCAGATGTGGGTTAACATTAGAACCTAAATGTAACGTCATTGGAGGCTAATGAAAATGTGCCAATGTATGGATGTACCATTTTTCATAAACCAGCAATATTTTCACATTTAATTAAAAAAATTAAAGACGTATTAAGTTTGCGAACCGTAACGTGACACCTTCATAAACGTAACGTAACATGACCATATCAAATGCGACTTTCAGATGCAAAAAAACACATTTGCATTGTAAAATGGTATATCCATACATTGACACACTTTTATTAGCCTCCAATGACGTTACATTTGGGTTATAATGTTAACCCACATCTGTAATGTTGTCATGTTGTGTGCGTGTTATGTTCGGTTGTATTTTTTCTTTAAATTTATGTTGTGACATTGTTGTATTCAATATTTACGTACGTGTCACGTCACATTTCGTAAACTTACTAGGTTTTTTATTTTTTAAATTGAATATGAAAATGTTATTTGTTCGTATATTTTGAAATTCAAATTTACATTCATATAAATATGATCTATGATAACATTTAAGTTCCTATATGTGGTTTTGCCATTATAAGGTATAATAGTATGTTAATATCATTTATTTATAACTCATAAGATTTTGTGAAACATATTCTTATCTAAATAGGACTTAAAACTCTATAAAAAATTACATAAGATTTCACATTAAATAAGTTCTCCTAATGAGACTTATAAATAATTTTCTCTTAATTTTAGTACAATTTCCAAAGGGGAATTCAATTTTTCTTGTATCTAATCAACAGGGGCCCAAAATTTTTGAAGATTTCTGACCAAATATCGAAATGAGATTTTATTTAATTAATTAATAAGCTTTTGAAAAGTTGAAAGTTTAAACAATAAGAATTTTTTGATATTTTTGTTTGGATCTTAGACGACAGCTTAAGTGATAATGATTGAACCACCTCAGACAAAAGGGCAAAAAAAAAAAATAAAATTAAAAATAAAATTATAAAAATAAAATTAGAAAAATGCCTAACACTCCCAGTTGGGGGTCACTGGGGGTCGTTTTTCATTAGTCCAAAAATTGTTTTTTTTTTTTTTTTTTGTTTTCATTTTTTTTTTTTTTTTATTTTATTTTTAGCCAATGGAGGGGTGACACCTCACTGGGATTGTCAGTGGAGGTCATCCCACTGGAAGTCTGTAGCATGGCCCATAAAATTATATGAACCAACTCAATACAAGGGACGAAATCTATATAATAAGGGAGGAAGGAATTTGAAAATGTAGAAAATGTATGTGAGATACATTTTAATTTAATGGCTGAGATTAATCCTAAATATATACCAATGGTTCAGATCAATAGATCTCCAATAGATCTCCCGCCCAAACAACTCTTTGCCCAAACCCATCTGCTCTACGCATTCTCTCTCATTCTCCTCCTCATCCCAAAGCCCTCTAATGGCTTACCTCTCACACTTTTCTGACCAACGGCATTTTCTTCACACTTTTCTTCTCTATGACTTACTACCTCCTCCATTGTTAGCGCGATCGGATCCGATCCTCCACCCCTCTCCACGTCGTCACTCTCTCCCAACTCACTGCCATCGCCTCCCTCATCGCTTCCTGAATCTACCTCCTCGGTTTTTTCGGCATTGGTTTCATCCAATCCTTCATCACCCGTGCTTCTCACGACGCCTGAGGTGTCGACTACGACCGCTTCATCCTCAAAGAAGATCTGCCGCATGTGAATTGTCAAATCGGTATGATTTGGGTATGATATTTTTTGCCCTTCTCTCTCTGTTCTTCTCCTTCATTTCATGAATATATACATTTTTAGGGTTGTTAATAACATTCTTGGGTTTGATTGGTGCATTTGAGTTTGATATTTTTTTTCCATTCTAATTTGGGTTTGATTCTAACTTCTATTATTTTTATTTTTTATTTTTGTTCAAATTTTATGTTGTATTCATATATTGGATTACTCATTCGAACTGTTCTAATCGATTTGAACTGTTCTAGCGTATTTTTGTAAATTGTTCTAAATTGTGGATTGAAGACAATTTTATGAAGGTACGGTATTTCATCACAATTATATTGCTGGAGATAGATTAGAACAGTTCTAATCGATTACAAAAATACCCAACATTATTATATTTTATTATGTTTTGACAAGCCATTTGATGAATTTCCATGGTGATCAGATTTATCAGTTCTATGACAATGTTTTTATTTTTATTTTTTGGCTTTGTTTTCTTAAGCTTGATAAATATTTCTTTAGTTCTATGTTAATTTTGCTACGATCTTCTGTGCTGATGGACTGAATGAAATTCAATGATGCAATCATCTTCCTATTATGGTGTCAACATCTATCCACCGAGAATGATAAATTGGCGTTATTTAATTTAGAGTGAGTAACAGTTTGAGTTCTTTACTGGTTGCTTGAGAATTGTATATGTACATAATCATAGATTAGGAGAAGAGGAAGAGCAGTGGGTTTCTTGCTTTGTCATTTTGGACACAGTACTATTGACTAATGTTTTTGTATTTTTATTCTGTTTTGTTTTTGCGATCCAGTTGGGTCTACAGTAGTTGCTTTGTTTTTCTTTTTCTCATCTAACCGAAATTAAACCAAAAAAAAATTATTGCTAGTTTATTTGCCACGGAGTTTGCAGTGTTGACTACATGTTTTGTTCATTGTTGATGGTGGTTTAGTTTTTCGTTAACCTTTCATCGACCAACACAAACTCAGACAGAGGGGGGTGGTGGTGGGATGGGAGAGGAATAGCATATATACTAATAAGTTTTACTTCAAGAAAGAAGTTCAGAAACTTTAACGTTTCTGTCGGGTTGTTTTCTTAACTTTTCCTTTATACTATATTCTAATAATTGAAGTTTGCCTCTGCCACTTCCCTTTTCTCATTTTCATAGATTTTAAACATGATAGTGTTAAGCATTTTCAGTGTGAGAAGTATTTACAATATTTTAGGTGAACTGCATCCATTTTGCCGATTTATGTATTGATCATTCAAAAAAAAAATGAAAAAAGAAAAAAGAAAAATCAGATCATAGTTATGATTATCTAATTAATTTGATTTTTTTGTGTGAATAATCTATAAATAAACCTAATAAAATAAATAGTTCAAACATCAAATACATGACTTATGATGGGCTCCATGATATCCAACAACACACCAGCGTCTCCCATTTTAAAAACATGATAGAATTTCAGTTTCTTTATTTGATTATGGGAGAGGAATGGCTTACATACTAATAAGTTTTACTTCAAGAAAGAAGTTCAAGGACTTTAACGTTTCTGTCGGGTCATTTTCTTAACTTTTCCTTTATACTATATTGTATAGATTTGAAGTTTGCCTCTGCCACTTCCCTTTTCTCATTTTCATAGATTTTAAACATGATAGTGTTAAGCATTTTCAGTGTGAGAAGTATTTACAATATTTTACGTGAACTACATCCATTTTGCCGATTTATGTATTGATCATTCAAAAAAAAAAAAGAAAAAAGAAAAATCAGATCAAAGTTATGATTATCAAATTAATTTGATTTTTTTGTGTGAATAATCTATAAATAAACCTAATAAAATAAATAGTTCAACTATCAAATACATGACTTATGATGGGCTCCATGATATCCAACAACACACCAGCGTCTCCCATTTTAAAGACATGATAGAATTTCAGTTTCTTTATTTTACTACACGTAACTTCTTGAAAATCAATGGAAATCACCATTCTTGGAAATCACCATTTTGAGAATTGTTTAGTAGTGATTTATTAATAACACCATTTTGAGAATTGTTTAGTAGTGATTTATTAATAGCACCATTTTTACCTAACTTCTTGGAAATCACCATTTTGAGCTTCTCGCGAGGTTGTTTCTCTTTTTGATTATTTGTTTTTATTGATTGATTAATAACATATTTTGTATAAGCTAATTTTTTTTTATTAATAGTTAGTATAGAGTATGTGTGTGTTCAAATTGTGAGATGGGTTTTTATATTTCGTTAAACATTCCGGAGAGTAATTGAGTAATTGAGGGAATTATTGAGTAATTTAGTTCTGAGTTTTTGAATTTTGCTTCAAAGCTCATGCAGGTTTGATGATCTTCACAGTCTTCTCTTTGTTATGTTTCTTTTTCATTTTTTATTTATGTAGCTTTCAATTTATTTGGATTGGTGTTTCTAAACCTTAAACTGATATGTATTTGTTTTTCTTTTTTGTGTTGAGGCATGAGTCTTGACATTAGATCTATATCCAGTAGCACACTCGATTAAGTAGAATTTGGGACCATCACTTAACAATGCCCTTTTATTTCATTTTTTATTTTATTTTATTTCATTTAATTTTTAATTTTATTTATTTATTTATTTTTTTCATTACTTGCAAGTGCATTTTAGAAAGGAGCTTCATGAAATATAAAATTCAGTTCACTTACAGGTGAGGACTTTGATTGTGAAAGTTGTTCTCTGTCATACAAAAACTGATATGTATGGTTGATCGCTCCTCTCTTGTTGTAATCATCCATGTCCTTTTATTTCATTTTTTATTTTATTTTATTTTTAATTTTTAATTTTATTTATTTATTTTTTCATTACTTGCAAGTGCATTTTGGAAAGGAGCTTTATGAAATATAAAATTCAGTTCACTTACAGGTTAGGATTTTGATTGTGATAGTTGTTATCTGTCATACAAAAACTGGTATGTATAGTTGATCTCTCCTCTCTTGCTGTAATCATTTGCTTCTGATATGGGATATTTAATGATCCCTCTAATAATCTTGAGCTATAATATTTAATTCTAAAATATTGAGATTGCACATCAACAAATCCATTAAGCTAAAATATTTAATTCTTGAGCTATATGCTTTGAAGGGTTCCTAATTAACTATACTAATTCTTGAGCTATATGCTTGGAAGGGTTCCTAAAATCCAAAATAAAAGAAGAAAAAGAAGAACTTGAAGTAGACATGTAGAATGAATCTAAAAAAAACAGAAGATATATATATATAGAGAGAGAGAAGATTAAATTACCTGAAATGAGAAGAATGAGAAACAGAACAAACTTTTGTCTATGTGGTGGTAGTGTTTGTTTTTTGTTTTGGTTTCAGAGACATAGGCCTCTTTTGGGTATATGGTTTTTAGCCACTTTTTTGAGTTTTTAAAAGCCAAAAGTTAGCTTTTTTGTATTTAAAGACATTTGAAAAGTTGGTTTTTAATAATTGGTGAAATTACAATTCTACCTCTCATGGATCAAAATATGTTACATAGGTGAAGTTGTAAATATTTTAAATTAAATGTGGATAGTTTGGTCGTTTCATTGTGATTTGATATAATAAATAAATATTAATAAAAAAAGTCAAAAGTAACTTTTTATCAACTTCTCAAATCATTTGTTTAAAAAAGTCAAAAACTTAATTAAACGTAAAAAAAAATTATTTTTTACCATTTTTCCAAAAACATCCCATAGAAGGGTATGAGAGAGAGAGAGAATGTTGAGCAATTCAGAGAGATAATGTAAGATATGTATAGTAGTTAGGTAAGGGAGGAGAGTGGTTGGGAATTGAGAAGAACGAGTAAGAAATGGTGTACAGTTCATTACCAACATAATATCGAAAAACATATAGAAATAAATATAGAAACCCATATCAGTTGCTATCAGTTTAGAGCAACAATTACTTTGGGCTTTCTTTTATTTTTTAGAGCAATAAAGGAAGTTAGGTTGCTGGACATCAAGTCCATTTCGTATTAAATTCGTATTATGAATACCATGTTCTACAACTTTAAAAAAAAAACTTTTACATCATTAGGTGAAGTTTGGATATGGTGTTTAGTTTTTATTTTTTATTTTTGGTCACATAATAGGATTAGGTACGTGTTTGGGTATGATTTGGATTGGTGTTTGTGTTTCCAAACTGGTGAGCAACTTTGTGATTGTGTTACGAAGGTAAGAATGAAAGGAGATGTGAAGTTTATCGAAATAGAGCAAGTTTATCGAAATATTTAGGTGGGTTGAAAGAGCAGTTTTTTAATTTTTTTTGGACTCATTTTGTAGTATGGTATACAAGCTGATCCTTGGGTTTGAAATAATAATTGATCCTCAGAAAATGGTTATCAAATGGTTTTTAAGATATTCTTAAGTGATTTTTCAAATAGTTTTCAATGTTTCGTTGTGTTGGATTTGTGTTTTTTTTTTTTTTATTATTTATTTTTGTTGA
Organism: Camellia sinensis; assembly: GCF_004153795.1. Lineage (NCBI taxonomy): Eukaryota > Viridiplantae > Streptophyta > Magnoliopsida > Ericales > Theaceae > Camellia > Camellia sinensis. The sequence goes on from NW_021025875.1 coordinate 865,325, forward strand.
TTAGGTTGTGTTTTTAAGATTTCGGTTTCGATTTGTGTTTGTGTTTCTAATATTTATGTTTCTAAGATTTTTGTTTGGGTTTGTGTGATTAGGTATGCATTCAATAGAATCACAGAAAAAGTTGGAAACAAAGCTTAAGAGACACAAAGCATTGGAACAGAGCATTGAAAATCATTCTGTTTCTTTTCAATCAAAGCAAAAGAGACCCATCAATTTGGGTTTGTGTTTCTAAGATTTGGATTTGGATTTGTATTTGTTTTTCTAAATCTCAAACTGATGTGTTTGTGTTGGATTTGTGTTTCTAAACCTTAAACTGATATGTATTTGGGTTTCTTTTTCTTTTTTTGTGTTCTATTTCTTTTAATTTTTTTATTTATGCAGTTTTCAATTTATATGGGTTGGTGTGAAGTTATGTTATGTATTTGGCTTGGTGTTTCTAAATCTTAAACTGATATGTATTTGTTTTTCTTTTTTGTATTGTCAGGCGAGGGTCTTGACATTGGTTTGTGGGGCTGTTGACATTGGTTTGGGTCTCAACATTTTATTTTTTATTTTTTTTTCTTCAACCCGCATGTCTCTCACAGGTTATTATTTTTGTTTTATTTTATTTTATTTCTATAACCCAATTTAAATTTTCACTCATAATTCATGGACTATTTCTTCATCCCTGTTGAAGACGTGGTGAAGAACTTGAAAAGAAACAGAGTAAGGAAAGAGATAGTGGTTGGTTTTCTTAATTGTGCTGCGCATTCAAATGCTTGGCCACTATCACATCTTTATTTATTTTATGTGCTATTCACATTGTGTTGATATATTATTATTTTTTTCAATAGGAATGCAAAATGTGTTGATATATTATTTTTTTTTTCCGTAGGAATGCAAAAAAATATGTGAAAGATAGACCCCGCAAAGGACTGATGGCTACTTCTTTCTACTGACAAATTGCTTGGATTGTTAATGGTATTTATTTATTATTTATTATTTAGTAAAATACGTAAAAGATCTCAGATTGTTTAGATTGAAAACATGAAAATAGTTTAAATTGAAAATAAATCAAAAATTTAATATTTAAATTTATAAAATTGAAAACTCAATAGTTTATTTTGTTACAAGTATTAAATTCTAGGTTTTTTTTTTTTTGAGTAATTTTTCCTAAATTTTAATAATACCTAAAATTATTCAAACAAAATTGGCTTATGTGTGGTGGCAGCATACAATGTTTCTAATATATTCATGTTTCCCGTGATTAATTAAATGTTGAGGATGCATTAAATTAATTAATTAATTGACATTATACGTAGAAATTATAACTATATTTTAATCCTAACATTATTTACACCGAATGTTATTTACGTCGTGCCTTCAGGCACGGACATACGCTAGTAAATAAATAAAGAAAAAAAAGGAAAAAACCTACTGACATAACTTGTTTATAAAAGGATTTGTCATACTTGAAATTCAACAACCTTTCTCATCAAACCTTTCATTGCCATCATCATTCCCTTGTTTGCTTCCTCCTTATCTTTGACTCTCCACACAACTTACCCATGTGCTCATTGTCCAAATCTCCTCCATACAATTAAATTTTTTGTTTTTGGGCTAGAAGATCTCCACCATACATTAGACGTATAACCAATAAACTATTTAAACACCACGTGCCTTTGTAGAAAAAAAAAGCCCTAGACTTGTGCAGAGATCCCGTTATAAAAGTCTCCAAAAGTTACATGTTTTGAGCACTTGATATAGGGTTATAAGAACGAATATTATGAATAATGGTGTCACGATATCACCGATCAATAATGTTGTATTTGTATCATACATTTGAATAGAGATTTAAATTTTTTTTAAAAAAAATTTGGAAAACTAGATAAAATTTTTAGCTTATATATGTCGTTCATATTTTCCTCTTTTTTTTCTTTTTTTCTTTTTTTTCATTACGACATATAAGAGTTTTAGGGATTAATTTTTTTTATTCCTAAAAATAAAAAAAAAAATTTACAAAAAAAATTGAAAACTAATTCTTGTTGTCTGGAGGAAAGTCTCTAAAATATCGTTAGAAAAGTAAATGCACTTTTAGTGACAAAATTTTGAAAATGTCCCTAATAAATACATTTTTAGGGACAAAATAATTTGATCCAAAAAAAATTATTTTTGAGACAAACATTTTGCACCCAAAAAGATAATAATTCATCACTAATGTCCAAAGTATCCGTCGTTAAAAATATAATAATGTCACTTTAGCAATAAAAGACATTGTCCCTAAATTTTTATCTCCAAAATTTTAATTCGTTGTAGTTTGCTTTCCGAAACCCCTACCCAAATCCATTATTAAGCACAACCTAAAAAATTGAAACCACAATATTGTGGTCTCTAAATTGCAAAGTGAAATTATTCATTAGACGGTAATATCGTCATATGGTATCGCCGTTACGTTTAATATTTATTCGGATTATAAGGGTGGGATACCCTGTGAGCATATCCGACAGGTTATGCTACAATTTTTTTTTTTTTTAAAGTATCAGTTAGCACTACAATTTTTATTTTATTTTATTTTAAAAAAGGACAAATTTCTTTTTACGTATAATCTTGGAATATTTTTCCACAATTTATTTTATTTTATTTTAAAAAAGGACAAATTTCTTTTTACATATAATCTTGGAATATTTTTCCCTTCATCTTTAAAAATACAAAGCGATTATTTGGTTTTGAACATTATGTATTTTGTTTTTAGATTTGAACATTATGTATTTTATTTGTTTATTATCACTAATTTGGTCTAAGATAATCAAATTTGTGACACACACGCCTAATTTGCGAATTGAAGTGAAAAAAATTATGTCGAAATCAAAATTCTAACTTTAATCATTTCCGTCTTCTGCAATCCTGACTTTAATTCCTAATCTCCCTTTAGTCACCTCCTTTCCACCACTCATCACCCCTAATCACAACTAGATAGGGATGAAGTTAGGGGTGGCCATGACCATCTCTAAACTTTTTGAAATTATCAATTAATCTCATATGTTATAAATAATTTTAATAATTTTTAAATGTTTGAAAATTTCTTCTATTAATTTTTTATATTGCATAAGTATTCTTATACGGCATATAAGAAGATTTCACATTAAATTATTAGTGTATAATCTTATTAATTTCATTATTGACTAATGTTTGATTAGATTTGATTAATTTACTACAAAATTATAAATCATGAAACTAAAAGTAAAGCAATCAAACATAATAACATGTTTGCAATTTTGACTTGAAAAATACAAATGAAAAAACTACAGGATCATAGTCAATCGAACCAATCTTACCATAACCAAGAAGAAAAATATAAGGTTTTTTTTTTAATATTTATTTATTTGCTTTATGCATAAAATAAAATTGGATAATTTACCCTGATAGTCTTTATTATTTTAGTCACTACGCTTTCAATTGGCACATTATTAATCCTTAATTTTAAATTTTGTGTTAATTTGATTCAATTGATAATATTGTTAGGGCTTTTGACAAAAAAATTATTATTCAAATGGTTGAGATTAATTCATTGAGTTTACCAAGTTTTCAATTTTGTTCTTAAAAACACGACACATGCCACTCATGTGCATAGTTTTCATTAAAAAAATGTTAGTAAATGTAATTAATTGGATTAAATTGAGACAAACTCATAAATTCAAAACTAGATTCAAGCTGATTAAAATTATAATAACCAATATATAAAGATTATACAGTGTAGTTTACACGAGAAAGTTTTATTGATGTAAACTGAAAGTACACATGAGAATTCATAGCATCAAAGCAGAAAGACACATTTCCACTAAGTTGTTAGATGCACTAACCAAACTAGTCAAAATGCAACTAAAGTACAAAGCTTCTGACTAAACATGTCAGTACAATTATTCCACGGTAGTTGCTAATAACATTATTTCAGTTTAGAGTTTAGGATTTAGATTTATCGCCAAACTCTTAGTTCATGTAAAGACACCAACAAAATTTACAAATCGACAACCTATATATAACGCTGAATTTTGTTCTTGAACAACACTGATCGACAAGTTGTTATACAGAGCGGTGAAATTCACCTGTTGCATTACCTTGCCAGAATCGTCGAACCTTATCCCCACCGGAGTTGTCAGTCGTGTTGGCTGCTGATTTGTGATGTCCACTGCCACCCAAAATTCTCCAAAAATGTTCTTCTTGATTTTGCTTGGATTTCCAGGGAGGGCTCAGAAAATCTCAGCAGTGTTGGCTTTGTCACCTGTGAGCCAATACTTTTGAATACTCTTGTTGACATACTCGCCAACCAAGACGAATGAACTGTCGACACTGACAGCCGGTCCACCGGCGCCATAGAGCCCTCTTAGCAGCACCTTGACTTGGTTTGTCTTGGGGTCATATGTTAGCAGCCTTCTTGTTGAGTCTGGTTTAAAATTTGGCTGGGAAATGTTCCTGCACTCCTTTTAGTACACTCAATTAGTTTGCTGTAGTAAAAAAATTATTAAAAAACTGAAATGTGTAAATTAGGTTAGATTCATTCTCAAAAGCATCATTAACCAATTGTAAAGGTTTGCTGTTAGTATCTCTGGTAGTGCGGAAATGAAGGTAAAATTATTTATATCTTGCCATTTTTAGATTTTGCTTAGCGAAAATCTTGTGCATTGTTGTCATTTTTTGACTCAGATTGATTTTACATATGGCCAACACCAAATTAAATTTATATTATGAATTAAAAATCAAAGCACTTCTTTTGAGTAATTTTGTTTTTGTTTTTGTTTTTGTTTTTGTTTTTGTCTTTTTTTTTAAACAATATTTCTATTTGTTCTTGATGGAAAATTATTAGATACTTGTAAAGTATTATGTTGTATTATTTACGTGGGACTCTTAGCTAACCAAAAACAACAACACATAACAAGTAAGTTATCTGTTGCCTCGTAACTACTTAAAAAATGTGAATCAACATATTCCATTCATAAAATTTTCTACTATCTGATTAGTTTAAAGCATTATATACGCAATACCACATAGTGCTTCAAGATTTGTGATTAATTATTCATATTTGACTGGTTGAAGAGCATATAAAAGCCAAACCAATTAGGTTAACTCAATTAGCCACTCTTGTATACTTTCAATTGAGAGCTCCAGTGATCAACCATTGTCAAAGATAAAGATTGATTGATTTATTTATTTTTTCCTATTACAGAATCTTTCTTTAAATTTTTATTGTTCTTATGATGGTCCCTTCATTGTTCAGTTTTGTATGCTTTTCTTCATAATTACAAACATTCTTCTACAAATTTATTTAAAATAATAATAATAATAATAACAATTTAGGAATGTGATTGTACCTTAGCTAGCATCTGAGAAGTAAACAAGTCCAGTGAATTGGTGAACATCCACACCATCAAGGAATTTGAAAGGCACACCTTCCGCAGAAGTTGCTAGTTGGGTTGCAAGCCCACCATTAGGCCCAACAACTAAGAGCCCAAAATAAGCATCAACAATGTAGAGTTTGCCATTTGCAGAGTCGAAGCTAAAGCCCAGAGGCCTCCCACATATAGGTCCCATATCTGGGTCTGTTGTCCCATCACATAGTTGCTTTGTCCTGAAAAACAACAATTAAAAAATGGACTATACATTCATTATTGTATTTATTTATAAATGTCCAAACTTCTTTATTATGTTATTACATTTTTTATCCCTAAGCTCTATGTTTTGTGACATTTTAATTTTTAATATTATTGTATCAATTTCATCCTTAACCCCATAGTGGACACTATCAGTCTTTATTGAAAGAATTAGAGCTTATAGCTCCACGAAACAAACAAATAAAAAACTTTACAAATTGACATTTAATGAAATGTTAGGATAAAAATGACCCAAAACACATATTATAATGACCAAAATTATAATTAACCTTCTTTTTTTCTGTTCTTTTTTTTTTCTAAGGTATATATATATATATATTTTACTCCAAAAATAATTTTAATGATGAGTACTGATAGTGTCAACTATAGAACTAATTTAATATTGAAGATCAAAATAAAACAAATTGTTTACTTTAAAAATTAAAAATGAAATTAACTCTTACATCTATATAAAGTTGATATAAACTTAATTCATTGTTTCTTCTACCATTTTTCCAAAAACAATGATGTCATCCTTTTTATCTTTGATGATATTTGAATGTGGGATAGAGTTGTGTCTAGTCCATTAATAGACTGAATGGTATTGTCCGGACTTATAAGACTTAACACGAGTCCCATTTTAATTATTCGATCTGTTCATATTTTACATAAATACACAAGTGACCATACCATCACAAGAAACATACAAAAATGCTATGAACCCAATCTTATTAAACCATAATTTATCCCGAATATGTTTATTTAGTGGAAGTTAAATTGATGAAATATAGGCATGAATAAAACAAATTTGAATTATTAATTTCTTAATAAATTATGAATTCATTAGTTTGAATTTGTGATGTTGTTGACAAACATATGCTATTTAGCTACCAAACACTCCCACAAGAATGGTTGATCAATAAGGCCTCAAAAAATTACCTATTTGAGGAAGTGACAGCAAAATCAACAAAACGAAGGATGGGATCCTGCCGCTTGAGAACTCTACCATCTGCGACTCCGACGTAGGGACCGCTAACGGGGGAGTTGAAGCCGACGGACTCAGGGCCCGTTGCATTAGGAGGAAGTTGGATTATACTGAATATTGAATATTGACTGCAAAGAACCATAGGGGGAAGAAGAGAAAAGAGATAGAAAATGAAAACATAATGCATTGCCATTGTTGTTTTCAGGCTGCAAATATTCCTCATATCTCAATGAGAAAGCTGAAGCCATCCATGTTTTATATAGGAAATTCATACTAAAAATAAAAAATAAAAAAAACAAAAGTGAAAGATCGAAAATCAGCCACATCAACCCATGTTTTATTTATACACGAAGCAACAGTTACAAGTATAAAAAGATGTACAAGTAGAAAAACTTATCTGAAATTTCAAATTTTCTATTCATATAAAAAAATTTGCAAAAAGTCCACATTGAAATAAAAAAAAAAAAAAAAAATTGTATGAATTTATGCATGGTTACTTAAAAAATTTATATATGATGTGATTATATTGGGAGAGTCATCATTTTAAAACAAAGTGGATCGTTAAATGATATTTAATTACAAAAATATTTCTACTACATAGAACCGTAAAAATAAATTAAGTTACTCAATATTAACTTGCCTCGTTAATAAATCATTTGAGATTATTTCATTATATAAACAAGTTAAAATTTAATATATTTTTGAATCACGTTAAGTTTTATATTAACCCAGAATGTAGCCCATATATCTTTTATAAATATTTTTAATGACATGTAGTGTTATTGTTACGAAAAGATTTAAAATCATAGAAATCAATTACAAATTCAACGCACTCCACCCACATGAGTCATGATATAACCCGTAACCATTTTGTGGGACCCCAAACTGAAAGGACCAGAAGGCCATGCATGAAAAAAGGTCACTTTCTTGTTAACATAAATTTCAGTACATAAATCTTACACTTTGAATCATTTATCATGTATATTATTAAGAAATCAAGACAAAATGACATACCTGAATCCATCGATGAACGGTTAAACGGAAGCGTCTGATTGTCAATAAAACCTTTGATATTAACTTTGTTAGAGCCTTCTAATCCTTTCCCTTTTGGTGCCTTATGTTTCTCCTTAAGAGGATTTAGAAAAACAAACAGTGTTCTTATTTTCACTTGGGAAGGAATAGGGACCATAACCTTTTAAAGGTTGTAATTGATTTTCAAAACTGAAAGGTAATGAAAACCAATAAATTAACCATTATTGGTTTTAAAACTGAAAGGTAATGAAAACCAATAAATTAACCATTATTGGTTTAAAACTGAAAGGTAATGAAAACCAACTTTAACCAATATGTTTTAATTTCTATTTCTGCCCCTCATAGAAATAGAAATTATACAACTAGTATCTACACATTAGGGCCATAACACATATACCCTTAAGCCTATTAACTAAATTGAATCACTTAAATGGTAGGCTTCTTATAAATGATAACACCACATTTAATTATATGGTCCCATTGAGACATTATCTAACAAACTCCCACTGGACCACATATGTATCCTGAAAAATGTGCTTAACTTTAGTGAGCTCAGAAATTTGTTATCATAACTTGAGGGTATCCAAACAATCTTGTCCATTAACTATATTAATATAGGATCAAAGCGGTCTTCGTTACATCAATCGTAACTCGACCCACCAATGGTCACATATACTAATACAGCTAAATGACATAGATCAATCATGGATACGTAGCATGGAAATTACATGTGATGTGATCCATACATGCCTATTTCCAACTGGTCCTACTTAACTTTATTGAGATCAATACTTCACAATACGTAACAGAGCGTAATAAACAGAATATTTCATTTCTGCAGAAATTAATCTAATTACATAGATAAAACTCAAGGCTGACATAAAGCAGTAATATAAATACAAACTCCCACTAAACCAGAATGTTCTCAAATAGAACAACACCCATCTGAGCAGTGTGCTCATGAAAGACCTTGGGTGGTAGTCACTTCGTAAGTGGATCCGCTATCATGGAGTTTGCCCCAATGTGCTCTATGAAAATCTGTCCACTCTGCACTACCTCTCCACATTACCATTTGAATCCCTTTTGGTTTTAAATATCCATTTACAACCTACGGGCTTCGCACCAACTGGTAATGAGACAAGTTCCCAAACTTTATTGTCTTGCATAGACTTATATTCTTCATTAATGGCTTCTATCCACTTATCAGAGTTGGAACTTTCCATGGCTTGACGAAAGTTGATTGGATCATCTTTCGACATTCCATTTTCTACCTCATATTCCTGGAGATATACAATATAATCATCTCTGAAAATGCAAATCTCCTTTCTCTAGTGGATCGCCTTAATGGCACAGATGCTTAAGGTTGAGGTTGTAGAGTTTGTTCCTCAAGAACAATTACCTCATCTTCACATTAAGTTACCAAACAGATAATCTCTAAATAAATTAATTTAATAACAACATCTCAAGATACCTAGCACAACATTAACGCCAAGCCTTTGGGTAGTGATATTAACTGTAAGTGATATTCTTGTTGTAATGATCAAACATTGACAATAAGTTATGTCAAATAACAAATCTATCTTTTGAATCCTCAAAGTTTGATTGCACATTCCCACACAGATAAGTCAATCTAATGGCCTGTTTCTTTAGGTAAAAAAAAGAAAAAGAAAAAGAAAAAGAATAGAAAGAGGTATTTTCCCACATGATAGCTACTAATGTACAATTTTCAAGTTGCTTAATAGCTTCACAACCCTTTGCTTCAGTATGGAAGTAGAGGATCGAATTACCAACACAAGGATTACAGACTTTTACACAATGAGAAAAACAGTAGGTCAACAGAAGGGCCATTCCAGATTTATGTGGATATTGTGAAACTGCTAGGGCGTCATATGACCCAAAACCACGCCACGATTGAACCAATTGCCAGGCCAACAACCAAGAGTAGAACCATCACGATCCCCGCAGTCTCGGCATGTAGCAGCTGGACGGTTTTGGGAGCCAAAATCATTAAGACACTAGTCAAGTACCCATTTGTGAGGCCCAAAAGACATGTCAGCAATGTCACCGGAACCTCTGTTCGGAAGATTTCAGGACCGTGCAAGCAACCCCAAAAGAGAGGGAGAAACAATAATCTTGCAAACGACGAACCAATTGCAACACTTGCATTCCCGAGGAGATAGAGAGCGGTTAGAGACTTCCCAACTAGATCAAACACGTTGTAGCTCGTGAGGAGGAGGATTGGGTACCAGTCTTTTAGCGTCTGGGAATGGACATCTTCGGTGATATAACCAGGAAATATTGACAAAGTTACGACGTATATGATGAGGATTCCAAACCCATACCATTTGATTCTACCGACGATATTGAACAAGGCTGATCTCCATAGTGCCCCGGTCAGGACACCGTTCTCTTCTTGCTCATTTTTAGCTTGAGTCTTCAAATCGTTGTAGTACTTAATAACTGGTAGCCTATGTGCCACATTGTAGAAAACAACACATATGATCATCACAACAATGCTGACAATGAAATAGAGAATTGCACTTTGTCTCAGGCCACTGGTGTCTTGGGGATATACAGCCTTGGTAAAAATCCTTAGAAATGAAACAAGGACACCTGCGTCAATGTGTAAAAGATTAAGCTGCTTTTGTTGGAAATTTCACTTGCAAAACTTGCATATGAGGGCAACAAAATAAAAAGGATTGAGCTTTTCATTTACATAAAAAATGTATAGACAATAATAGGTAGTTGGGGTAAAGGTGCAACAGGTTCTCTAATATCATAATGTTCCCCAACATCACATAATCCAAATCCTCCAATAAAATCTTCACTTCCTGCACCAAAACTAGTACCATCACCGCCATCACCACCATTGTCGCCACCACCACCACCACCACCACCGTCACCGTGAGAAGTGCCTTCACCATCACCATCATCACCTCCTCCATCAGATGGTGTTAAACCACCACTATTATCACTTTGAGTTGGAGTAGGAGTTGAGCTTTGAGAAGTGCATCGAGCTTGATATCTATGGGTGCCACCATCATCGTTTCCATCGCTACCATTGCCGCCATCACCATTGCTGTCGTCGCCACCACCACTATTATCATCTGAGACCAAATCTAGCCATTCAGAATTATCCACACCATCTAGTAAAGGATTTTCCCTTTCTTCTATCCATAGACTTATTGGATCATCTTCTTCAAATATGTAATCCAAGTTAATAGGATTAAAACTCTTATCAATCTCCTCTTAGTTGCTTCTTTTAACGTGTCTTAATTTTAATCTCATGTTGTAAGTGATGAAGACTAATTTTTGGATTTTCTTATATTTCAATCTATTTCTCGTCTTCGTATGGATGAGACTAAAAGTACTCCAATTACGTTCACAGTGAGATAATGTGGTGGTTTGACTTAATACTTTCACAGCTATTTTTTGAAGTTCAGGAGCACAACTACCATGAATAATCTACCACTCAGCTGCACAAAATTATATTACATTAGACATAAGCCAAAATATGATAGAAAATTATTTAAGTATTTATATATTGTAAATTTGTAATTTTGAAAATCAAACCTGGATTTGATTGTTTCCATGCTCTTTGTGCTAAAGGAGTGCCAAAAGTTTCCTGTTTATCTCGAAACAGCAACAACTACAATTTGGACAATCATTACTGTGGGAGTCGAATTTCATTGGGTCAATAGAGACAAATAGACGAGTCCAGTCCGGGACATAACCTTTATTCGGCATTGATCCTAGTCAATTGAAGAGCCGGATAAAATAATCGACATTCTAGCCAGTAGAACAAATGCCGCGTAGAAGTACATGTAAAGGATCGAGGATGGGCCTCGCCTTAAGGCCCAAAGAAAATAATATAAATACAGGATCATCAGTCAGAGAAAGGTATGTGAGAATGAGTATGTTTAACTTAAGATACAAGCAATCAAGAGAGTATCTACTGACTTGTCTGTCGGAGTGCTAATTCCGGCACCCCCAACCGGAGTGTTCATTCCTTTTTAGGTGACTAGCTGAGGATCACGAGCATCCCCCAGGATTAGAAGAGTATTTCCAAACCTCCTCCCTACAATTGGCGCCATCTGTGGGAATACTCAAATATATCCATGGCGGTCGTAACGGAAGACCCTCCGATAGTTACTGATGAGACCACACAGAGAGACAACCTCACTCCAACAAACATGCTTGGACCAGAGACTATCGCCGCAAGACATGCCTTGAACTTCGTCTCACCCTCAACTTCAGCACATGAGACAATGCAAGCGATCATGGAACAAGCAAAGCAAAACGAACAGAGATTGGAAAACATGATCGCTGAGAACGAACGTCTCCGTCAAGATTTGGCCTTGGAAGTGGCGAAGTCCAAACAAGCTGTACGCCAAGATCCGGAACGACCTCTGAGGGCAGGTGGTCGACGACCTCAAGCCTGATAACAAGACACTGATAACGACTCCGACTTATTATCCTCGGAGCTCAAGAAGAAGGGACAACCCGAAGCTACCAATTCCTCTAAAGAGAGTCAACGTATAAGGTATAAGCAAAGAAGAAACAGTTCAGACGAAGAAGACCAGCACGATCCCTTTGTACGACGGATTGCAAGGGTAGTGCTACCCAAGAAATTCAAAGCACCATCATTCACCTTGTACGACGGTAAATCAAATCCCACTGATCACATCCGCCATTACAAGCAAGCCATGACGCTGCATGCAGATGACGAGGCTCTCATGTGCAGAATATTTTCAAGCAGTTTGGGACCACTGGCTGTCAGGTGGTATTATAAACTGGAGTCGACTTCGATCAAGAGCTTCCACCAACTCTAAAAATCCTTCAGAGCAAGGTTTATCACTAATGAGGTCCAACCAAATCAAGCCGATTCCCTCTAGGCAATGCAGATTCAACCAGGGGAAACCCTTCGTGCGTATTCGGCGCGGTATTGAGAGTGTTTTAATCTGGTAGATGATGCTTGCAATGACTCCATAGCCATTACCGCCTTTAAGATGGGGTTACATCCTGACAGTGCCCTCCGTAGCTCTTTGACCAGACAGCCCCCCAAAACAATCTGGTTGTTGATGAAGAAAATTGAAGAATACTGTAAAGCGGAAGATGACTCCTTGCGGGTTAAAGCCAGAAACGTGGCCAACAAGACGGCTCTTTCTGAAATTGCTCAGCAGTTAAATTCTATACCACCTCAAAGCCCTGAACCACGGCATCGGGCTAAACGAGACAAAAGACGGGATTCTCGCCGATTAAGCGACCAATGCTCCCACCGAGCAAATGAACAACTGCAAGTCGATAGCAGGCACACAAGGCGCGCCGACAAGAAATATACGTAGTTGTCAGAGCCGATCAGCGTGATTATGTCCAAAATCCAACACCTTCCGTTCTTCAAATGGCCGTAAAAAATGGTGGGACCTCCCGACATACGAAGACGGGATAGGCGGTGTGAGTATCACAAGGATCATGGCCATGATACTGAGAGTTGTTATGCATTGAAGGACCACCTGAAGGAATTGGTACAAGATGGTCGGCTACAACAGTGCGTTCGAAAAGGCAACTCAACCAAAGCAATAGCCTTAAGATAGGATTCACCTCCACTCGGCGTGATCCACATGTTATACAGCCTGCCAATGTCTTCCGTAGTGCATACGATTCAGTCGAATCCCGACCCTCAAAATCAACTCGCTTCGGCTAAATGGCCCCATGAAACTGGGAGCATTGCTTTTGATGATTCAGATTTGGCCGGAGTGACACTTCCCCACATTGATCTTTTGGTAATCGAGTTATGCGTAAACCGATTCACCGTTGAGCGCGTACTCATTGACCCAGGGAGCACATCGGAAGTTATGTATTACAAGACATTCACCAAACTCGGCTTCTCCGAATCGGATCTTTCTCCGGCTCCTTATCCACTATTCGGCTTCAACGCCAATCCAGAATACCCGTTGGGGAAGATCACACTACCCGTTCGAGTGGGCTCCCGAACAGTGGATGTGGAATTCTTGGTCGTCAAGCTGTCATCGCCGTATAATCTCATCATGGGGCAATCTTGGTTGCATACTATGCAGGCCGTGCCAAGCACCTATCATCAGCTGCTACGCTTCTCGACAGAACGCGGCATTGAGCAAATCCGTGGCTCCCAGAAATCGACACAAACATGTTATCTCCTTGCTAAAAAGACTCTAAAGGAGTTGCAAGTGAACTCTATTGAGGTGACGGATTGGGAGAGGCTCGACGATGTTGGGCGGCTCCCAAGTGAAAAGGCCATGGAAGCCCTAGATCGAGTTGAAATCAATGGAAACCCAGACAGGTTCTTCATGGTCGGCGCCTCGCTGAATCAAACTGACAGACAGCAGCTAATTTCTTTCCTACTCGGCAACCTTGATGTATTTGCGTGGACTCCATATGAGATGCCGGGTGTAGATCCATCTGTTTCGCAGCACTGTTTAAATGTTGACCCTAAATGCAAGCCGATCATTCAAAAAAGTCGGCGGTCAGCCGCAGAGCACACTGTCGCCGTTGTTGAAGAGGTTGATTGGTTGCTTGACACTGGGGCAATCAGGGAAGTGACCTACCCTACATGGCTCTCTAATACTGTGGTTGTGAAGAAGAAAAATGGGACTTGGCGAGTGTGCATTGATTTCACGGACCTAAACAAAGCCTGCCCCAAGGATTGTTTTCGTCTCTCCAGAATAGACCAACTTGTAGATGCAACGGCACGCCATCAGCGCATGAGCTTCCTCGATGCTTATAGAGGCTACCATCAAATTGCCATGCATCCGGAGGACCAAGACAAAACTGCATTCCTCACCCTAAGAGGAACCTATTGCTATAAGGTTATGCATTTTGGGCTGAAGAATGTAGGGGCAACTTACCAAAGACTGGTCACTGCCATGTTCAATGAGCAACTCGGCCACACTATGGAAGTGTACATTGACGATATGGTGGTCAAGTCCAAAAAAGAGCAAACTCATCTAGGCGATCTGGAAGAGACATTCGGCATTTTACACAAATACAAAATGAAGCTGAACGCTTCCAAATGTGTGTTTGTGATTGGCTCTGGCAAATTCTTGGGTTACATTGTCAACTACCGAGGAATCGAAGTCAACCCAAGGCAAATTAGAGCAATCTTGGAGCTCGACTCCCCTCGTTCAGTGAAAGAGGTTCAAAAGTTGATGGGGATGGCCGCCGCACTCAACAGGTTCATCAGTCGGTCTACAAATCGCTGCCGACAATTCTTTCATACACTACGACAGGGCAAGGCTTTTGAATGGTCCACCGAGTGTGAAGCTGCTTTTAACGGCCTCAAGACCTACCTCCGATCAGTTCCACTCTTGACAACACCTTCGGCAAGCGACCCGCTCATTTTGTATCTGGCAGTTTTCGACTGTGTTATCAGTGTCGTACTGATAAAAGAAGAGCTAAAGGAGCAGCGACCAGTGTATTATGTAAGCAAGGCAATGGTTGACACCGAAACACGCTACCTTTCGTTGGAAAAACTCATTATGGCCCTTGTCATGGGAGCGAGAAAGCTGATGCATTACTTTCAGGGGCATACCATCGGGGTACTAACGGACCACCCCCTTTGGTTGGTACTCCGTAGTGCAGAAGCATCTGGGCGCGTTTCAAAGTGGACACTTGAACCCAGCCAGTACGATATTCAGTTTCTGCCAAGAACCTCAATCAAGGGACAGGTGCTTGTCGATTTTGTGACCGAATTCACGGAGGGTCTTGCCGACTTCAAGTCTGATGAAATCCAACCTAAGCCGAACTGGAGAATTTATGTTGGGGACATTTGGAAGTTGTACTGTGATGGATCATCCAATCAATGGGGAAGTGGAGCTGGAGTAATAATCATGGCCCCCAATGGCACAATAATTGAGCAGGCTATCAAACTCGGCTTCGAAGAATCAAATAACGAGGCCGAATACGAAGCCCTTCTAGCCGGTTTGCGAAATGCACATCTTCTGGGTGCTCGGCGTTTGCTTGTATTTTGCGATTCAAAACTGGTGATCAATCAGCTAAAAGGGGAGTACGCGGCCAAAAATGACCCTATGGCGGCTTACATGAAAACGGCTAACTCCTTCCTGGCAAAATTTGACCATCATGAATTGAATCAAATAACACGAGATCAGAACACACATGCAGATGCCCTGGCTTGCCTAGCTTCCGCCATCAACTCAGAGATTAAACGGACCATCGAAGTAGGTTTCATCCCGGAGCCAAGCATTGGCCCTTCGGAGGAAGTCCAGGTCAATGTCATAGAGTCAGGACCGAGTCATAGAGTCAGGACCGAGTTGGATGGACCCCATTGCTGCATTCCTGTCTTCCAAACAGCTCCCAGTGAACAAGAAAGAAGCGCACAAGCTGCGAAATAAAGCCTTGTGATATTACTTGGATTCACAAGGAAAGCTTTATAAAAAATCCCTTTCTGGTCCATATCTGGAATGTGTGCATCCGGAAAAAGTCGGAGAGCTTCTGATTGAAATACATGAAGGCAGTTGTGGCGCACATTCTGGCGGGCGCTCTTTGGCTCATCGAGCTGTAACACAGGGGTATTATTGGCCGACAATGAGAGCAGATACCGAATGTTATGTGAAAAAATGTGAACAATGCCTGAAGTTCTCCCCCTTAACCCATTTGTTTGCTGAAGATTTAAGCTCTATCACCAGTACCTGGCCATTTTTCCAGTGGGGACTTGATATCATCGGACCACTGCCGAGGGCCTTAGGGAATAAGTGATACTTGATTGTCGCGACAAATTACTTCATAAAATGGGTCGACACGGAGGCATTAACGCACATTCGAGATACTGATGTTAAGCGTTTTGTCTGGAGAAATATCATAACACGATTCGGCATCCCAAGAGCACTTATCTCAGACAATGGCACCCAGTTTGATTGTGGCATCTACAGAGAGCTGTGCAGCAAGTATGGTATCCGGCGTTACTTTTCCACGCCGGCTTACCCACAAAGCAATGGCTAAGCCGAAGCCTCTAACAAATCCATCTTGGATGGCATCGAGAAGAGGTTGGAGAAAGATAAAAGCAAATGGGTCGAAGAATTGTCGAGTGTGTTGTCGGCTCATTGAACTACGCCGAGGCGATCCACTAGGGAAACGCCATTTGCTTTATGCTTTGGAACCCAGGCAATCATACCCCTGGAGATCGGCCTCCCAACCTTGAAATCGAAAGTTTTTGATATGGGCCAAAACGACATGATGCTGGCCTTGGACTTGGTTTCGATTGAAGAACGAAGAGACCGTGCCCTTGCATCCATGGCACGGTATCAGCAGTAGCTTGCTGAGTCGTATAATCAACGTGTTCAGCTGCGCCGCTACACACCAGGAGAGTTGGTCCTGAAGAAAGTACTTCCAGCTGCCAAGAAACCGGTTGATGGAAAAATGGGTCCTAACTGGGATGGCCCCTATCAAGTCGATTCGAACGCAGGAGTAGGGATATATCGCCTCAAAGACATGTCTAGAAGGAGTCTGCCACGGCCTTGGAATTCAACGCACTTGCGTAAATTCTATCATTAAACCCGACCTGTGGGGAATGATACTAGTTTTGAATGGTTCACCATGTACACATTCCACTTTTGTAATGCAAAGAT
Organism: Camellia sinensis; assembly: GCF_004153795.1. Lineage (NCBI taxonomy): Eukaryota > Viridiplantae > Streptophyta > Magnoliopsida > Ericales > Theaceae > Camellia > Camellia sinensis. Next base: position 882,586 of record NW_021025875.1, read on the forward strand.
TCATGTTTACTCACTGCGAAATCCAGTTCAAAAGTGTTCCATTAAAAGCCTTCGGATTCGGATTGCCCTTCGTGGACATCACGATTGGCCAAATAAAGTCTCCGAATTCGGAGCCCTATCGGCGCATGACGCTTTTGGGCCGATTAAGCCTCAGGATTCGGAGCGCTCTTCATGAATATCACGTTGGCCAAATAGTCTCTGGATTCGGAGCCCTATCGGCGCATGACGCTTTTGGGCCGACTAAGCATTCGGATTCAGAGCGCCCTTCGTGGATATCACGATTGGCCAAATAGTCTCCGGATTCGGAGCCCCATCGGCGCATGACGCCTTTAGGCCGAAAAAGCTTCCGGATTCGGAGTGCTCTTTATGGATATCACGATTGGCCAAATAAAGTTTTCGGATTCGAAGCCCCATCGGCGCATGACGCTTTTGGGCCGATTAAGCCTCCAGATTTAGAGCGCCCTTTGTGGATATCACAATTGGCCAAATAGTCTCCGGATTCGGAGCCTCATCGGCGTATAACACCTTCAGGCCGAAAAAGCCTTCGGATTCGGAGCGACTATAAACACCTCATTTTTGACCGTCCTCAAGACTTGGTTGTGCTTGCAGGTACATCCAGCCACAAGTTCGATTGCTAGTCGAGTACTCGACTTTCGCAGCGGAACGTTACAGGTTTGAGCTATCCAAACCCTGTATCCTTTCTGCCCCTTTTTTGGACCAGGTGTTGGTCCTTTTTGCTTGATTCCTATGTGTAGACACCCCATTTTTGACCGACCTTAAGACTCAGACGTCACTGATTGAACGCTCGGTGATATTGCATATTGCGCTCGTTCAGAAGTTTTAGAGTCCCGGCTGCAAGCCTTGCCTCCGGACTTTCGGACTCTTTCGTGTCTTGCCTCGATTTGCGAACCAGGCTCTGTTTTTCTATTTTCTCTTCCTGAAGGGAGGGAGAGGTCTCGTAGGCCATCTCTCAGTGATCGTAGGCTACGTTTCGCGGTTGTAGGCCATTTTTCCCATTTGGAGCCCGGTTTCTAATTTTTCGGAGCCGTTGGCAGTGTGCCTCGGTTCGGGACTGTGTAACCACCTCCGTTTGCTCCGGTTTTTGGTATGCACCTTATTTCCTCCCTTTTGAGGGACACTGGGGTCTGAGAGACCAACTTCGTGGTCAAACGCCACCTCCGGTGCTTAACAGTCAGTTTTCGGGCCCCCGGACCGCGTGTTTTGGCCCCCGAGCCTTCGTTTTGCATCGGTTTGGGTTCATTTTTGGTGGAGACCTTATTTTCGTTGTTAGAAAGGTTGTAGGAGAGTGGGAGGCCAACAATTTTTCTGAAAAACCAGCATAACTGGAAGGAGGAAAACACTGCGCGGCTTCACCGAAACGAGCATAACTCTTTGCATACTTGGATTTATGGTATGAGGTTACCACCATTGGAAAGATTACTTCCGGGGCTTCATTTTTTACTCAAGAATCTCCTAAGGACAAGTTCGGGTGGGGGAGATATGGTTGGTTGAAGTCCGTTTGGACCGAATCTGCGTGGCTTCACGAAAACTGGCATAACTTTTTGCACAGGAGGAATTTTGATGCAAGGTTTGCGGCATTGGAAAGATAACTTCCGGGGCTTCATCCTAGGGGGTGGCCGACCACCTTGACCCTTTTGACCTGGTCGGCCGGCCACCTAAAACTGGTCGGCCGGCCACTTGCCTGATCGGTTGACCATTTTGGCCCTTTTGAACTGGCCGGCCATGATCCCCTCCCTAAGTGTGTTCCAGGTGTGCAATTTGTTTTCCTCCAGACCCTATACCCGAGGGTCTTTCCTTTTGGGGGGAAATTTGAATTGATTTCCCCCCCCCCCATTTTTCTCCCCTTTCCTCCACTCCTTTCCCTATTAAACCAGCACCCTCAGCTGCATTTTTGGAAGGTTAGAAAAATCCATTGGAGCTCTTGCATTCATCCTCCCTCTCCTTCTCTTCCAAGCCTCAAAACACCTTTGTTCTTGGACCATTTCTACACCACCTCATAGCACCACACCTCCATCCTCCATTCCAGCAACTTGAGGCTGCTTTCCAGAGGTGAAGAACTCCCAAACTTGGTCCAAAAGTTGTTGAAGCATTGGTCTACAAGGGTGAGTCCCATTTTTCCTCTTTTGTGCCTTATTTTGCTTTGTATCTAAGCTATACTTGCTTGCATTTTTGGACTCCGACCCAAACTGTAAATAGTCATATTTTGAGCCCATTTTCATGTTTGATTAAGGGTCTTTCTCTGTTTGAGGCCAACAACTATCACTTGCTTCTTTATCTCTCTTTTAGGCCAATTTTTGCATAGTATTTTAGGCCTATTTGTGAGCTTTTTTGGATCTTGACATAAACTGTAAAATATCTTTTTTTGAGCCCCTCTTTAACATTGTTCAAGGGCTCTTTGCCATTTGGGGCCAGATGCTGTCCCTTTGTGTTTAATCCCTATTTTAGGCCTTTTCTTGCATGATAGTTTGGCCTTATTTGTGATTATTTTCGTGGCTTGATGTAAACTATAAAGTGCCATGTTTTGAGTCCCTCTTCAACTTTGTTGAAGGGATATTTTCCATTTGGGGCCATCTGCTGTCCCTTCGTGTTTAATCTCTCTTTTGGGGCCATTTTTGCATGATAGATTAGCCTTATTTGCATTCATTTTTGGGACTTGTTATAAACTGTAAATATGCATTTTTTGGGACTTTCTTGCATCTGTCTTCATGCTTCATGATCAAATAATGCATGTTTTGTATGGCTATAGGCCAATGCGTATGCCTAGTTTTGTGTTTCGGGGCCATTCCATGCATCGGGTGCCATGTTTCCATGTTTTGGGGTCATTTTGCATCACATTTCAGTGCTGAAACTTGCATGTTTGTATGCCATATTTCGTGCCTTGCCGTGCCTTGTTAGAGTGGCATTTGTGCCTTAGGATCGGTCCTCGGTTTGCGTGCATGTGTGCACGCATCTCGAGTGTCTCATTTTTCATCTAATGGCTACTGGTGTGAGTGTGGCTGAGGTCCACTCATGTTGTTATAAGTCCATTGTGCATTGTGTATGTCATTTCATTTCATAGCATTGCGTATGCTAGGTTGTATGTTAGAGCATTGTGTATGCCTTGTTACATCGTGCATTGTGTATGCCGTCTCATAGCATTGTGCATGCTAGATTGTATATTAGTTGCATTCATGCATTTCATGCATATTGCATCGTGCTTGGGATAAGAGTTAGCCCGAGCACGGGAAACGAGGGACGTTTCGTACTCCGAGTGACGGAACGTGTCTTAATTCCCGGTCATCGACACTCTGGATTATCCATGATGTAGTTTAGGTCTTGTTGTGTTTACATGTGCATTCATTTCATATTGAGTCGTGCAATTCGACTCCTCGGCCATCATGCATCGATATGCGTGATTGGTGGCACGGGGATCGAGGACTACACTCCCTGAAGGGTAGTCATGCATACATATGGGAAAATACTTTGCCATGCCCCTTTGTTGCTCTCTGTTGCAGCAAATCAGAAATCAGCAACCTTTCTTAGCCTGGCACGCATCCCAAGAATAATTGCAAACAGAGGCAAACCGGGGCATCGTGAGGGATTCTCCGTACAAGGCAACCCGAGCATGCATCATTCATCATCCGGAGCAGATTTGAGGCAGTCCCTGGCTTGCATGCCAATTTATTGCTTCCCTAATTTAATTAATTAGGATTCTGTATTTATTCGGGACTGTATTATTTATTCATTTGGGACTGGGGAAAGCCAAAATCCATGAGGGGATCGAAAGCCACATCAAGTTCCTCCTCCACCAGGGGTCCCGTTACTCGAGCAAGCACCTACTGTCCAGAATGCTCTGCCAAACACCCAGAACACCTTACCCAATATCCAGAACATCCAAGAGGACATGGACCTTTCAACGGGGCCAGCTCCGCCCCCGCTTCTGCCTCAACTGTCCAAAACCCATACACCCAACCACCCGGACTCTCCTTTCGAGTTCGAAATAGACCATACAGTTTTGAAACTGAGCAAGCTCGAGAAGCTTTTCAAGAAATCACAAGGGGTAAAGGCTATTTCGGATATCGAGGAAGTTTTATGCTTTAGCATCCTTGCATGCGTGTGAGTGACTGCCATGAATAGCATGCTTACCATGAGGCTATATGCTTATGTGATATAACTGCCTGAATGCCTGTGGGTGAAGGTTGGGTCATTTGAATTGGAACAATTCATCAAATGTGTGTTTTAAGCCCATTAGATAGTGGCAAAATCATGTTTTCTAAGCCCACCCGAGGGTGGCAAATCCACGTCTTAGCCTACCTGCGGGTAGCACCATCAAACCATTTTTCAAATAAACAAACATGAAATATTTTGTTCCAATTCAGGCGACCCAGTCTATACTTGTATGCTGTGCGCATCACATAGTAAATCTAGGCTAATAACCGGAATAAGAACACATGATGTTTTCAAAAATAGATATCATAGTTAGTAGAGGCCGATCTTTGATTGGGCGAGCGGGGGTGCTCACGAAGTGACCTTCTCCAATCGTACCCAAGTTCCCGAGCCAAGGCAACTTTGGTGATGACGGACACGTGGCTTTAGGCAAACGGGTCAGGGTTTCCTAAATTTTCCCAAGATAAAACATTTAGGTGGCGACTCTGTATCTGGCAAAGCAGTCCATGTTTGGCACTTCTTTCAAAAAAATTTGTTTTCTCAAAACGATTTGTCGGATTTGGACTCTTTGGTTCAGATTAAGAACCGTGACAATTTGAGAGTCCTAAACTGTAGTGAGCCCAATATCGAACGGAACGGGGGGGACTCGTTCCTCCCGGGGCGTTCGGGGACGTCTACACCATGGGGCACTGCCGGCCACTATTTGGCACTGCCGGCCATGCACTTTCCCCTGTCTGTTACTGATGATGGCTGCCGGTCATCAGTGAGCCACTACCGGCCACAGCTGATGGCCGACATAACCCTTTGTCTCAGCAGATTTCACGCCAGATCTCTTGAGCCAGCTGGTTTTCACTCATCTTTCCTTCATACACGTGTATGGAGGGATGAACCTCTTTTCAAGCTTGTTGAACAAGCTTTGCATTGCCTCTCTTCTATAAAAGGAGAGGCTCTTCCTCCATTTGGGAGGTTCAAAAATTTGAGGTTTGAGATATAGATATAGTTTTGTATCTATACTTCTCCTTTGTTCTTGTTTTGTGCTTCAAAAGTGTAGTTTTGTCTTAGTTTAACACACAAACACACACTCAAACACCTTGCTTGTGTTGCTGAGGCTTCTTGAAGCTGGTTTTGGTGTTCTTGGGTTGATTTGAGCCTGAAAAGCTTGCTGGAGCTGCAATTCTAAAGAAGGTCTTCAAGGGTGAGTTTCTATCCCTTAAAACCCCCATTCTTGCTTAAGCTTTTAGCCCTTCTTACATGCTGTTTTAAGCTTAGCTTTCTACTAGAAAAAGTTCTTTTTTTGCATGCTTAAAAAGTTTGTTTAAGGTCACTTTTTCGTTTGGGGTGGTTTTCCCTCCCTTTAAGCCTTATTAGGCCTTGTTTTGAGCCATCCCTTTAGGCTCTTGTTGTAACCTTTGCATGACCTTTCTACCACTGAAATCCAGAGGATTTTTAGTGGTGGAAAGGTTGTTTTGGAGTCTTAAATAGGAGAGGGTCATCCCATCTCCTTGTGTGTTTCATGAAGTAGCATGTCATTCTAGCTTGATTTGAGTCCATTTCAACATGTTCTTGGGCTTCTTTTACCATGTCATACCTCTGTTAGGGTTTTGTTTGGTTGGCCTTTGCATGTTCCATGCACTTGTAGTGCATTTTCATGAATTGGCCTAACATGCATCATGCTTTAACATGTCATTCTAGCATGTTTTTGGCTTAACTTCATGAAGTTTTTGTCCATGTTTTAACATGCTTTAGCTCTAATTTAGGTTGTTTTGGCCATGCATGACTTGCTTTGTATAGCCTTGGTTCAATCTAGCTTGTAGGTTTTGTGCATTGAGTCCATTAACATGCATTACTTAAAGTATTTTCATGATTTGGCATCATGTGAAATGTGATTTCAGTCCATGTTTCATGGTCACACACTTGTATTTATCACTTATTCCATGCTTTGGATAGTTTGTGTTTTTATGCCTTAACATGGATCATTGCGTATGCCTTCATGCCTAAGCTTGCGAGCTATCATTTCAGTGGTTATTTAGGGTAATTTTGCCATGATATAACTCTGATTTTTGTTGGTTAAGTCATGCCATGTTTGGTTTTGATAGGTGTAGTGCAATCCCCTTTGTTAGCCTTACTTGCATCATGCATTATGCCTTTCATGTTGACTTGTCTTGGCTTTGGTCCATGCATGTTTTAGACTCACTTTGGTATGCCTTAGGATTGTTTTGGTTTTCTTGGGCCATTTGCTTCATGTTTTGCATAGCCTTAGTGCAAGTCCCTTCGCTAACCTTGGGTTTTGAGCCTCTTAACATGCTATGCTTGTCTTGTTAGAGTGGTTCGGCACCATTCCAGGCATGATTTCAGGGCCTATAGTGTTGTCACACTTGCATGCTTTTCACCCTTTGAGCACTCTTGAGAGTTGTGCTCTTATGCCTAGGTGATAGGCCATTATATGTGCATGCTTTGTTTTTTATTTCATGCCATCATTCCATCATCTTGGCCACTGATATGGGCATGACTGAGGTCTGCCCACTTTTAGTTTAAGACCATTTACCATGTTGCTCAAATGTTGTTACATTGCATCATGCTCGCATGCTTGAGTTGCATGACATATAGCATGTTGTTGCATGCTTGCTCTATTGTATTGTTGTCGCATGCTTGAGTTACATTGCATACTTGCATGCTCATATTGCATTAGCATTGTGTTTGGCACACCTTGCACTGCATTGTGTTTGGTTTGGGTGTTAAGCCAAACACGAGGAACGAGGGACGTTTCATACTTGAAGTGATGAAACGTGCCTCAATTCTCGGTCGCCGATGACGCATGATAAAGTTCTAGGCATTTATGCGTTTTTGTGCATTCATTCTACATTGATTTGTACAAGTTGGGTCTTTGGCGATCATGCATTGGGATGTGTGATTGATGGTCTTAGATTCGACTATGTCTCTCTCTTGATGTTTTGGGGTGATATGGGATGGCATAGTGCGTACATATCCTTAGGAGACCCTCCCTTTCCTCTGTTTTGTGCTCTGTTGCAGCTTAGTGTCACAGCACACCAGTGGCCGACAGCCTCTCATCCTTGGCCGGCACGCCCCTCATCCTTGGCCGGCAGAATGCATCCTTGGTCGGCAGTGGTCGGCAGTAGCTCCTCATGGTCGGCAGGCCACTGGTGCATTCCTCAGCATCGTTTTGGTAAGATCCAGCAACAAGTTCTCAAAGACACCCTGCAGACAGAGCCTTTAAAGAGCATTTGGAGAGCTTTCAGGACGGGAATCGAGCATGCATCTTCAACTTATTCAAGGCAGAGCTGAGGCGGCCTAGCCTACACATTTTAAATGCTTTACTTGCTAGTTAGCTTTAATTTGTAATTTAATTAGTTAATTTGTTAATTAATTAAGTGTTGTAATAATTAGTAAGTAGATTTCTTATTATCCAATTTGGTTGTGTAATAATTAATTAGCTTGTAAGTTAGTTAGTTAGTTGGTTTGTATTATTCATTCGGATCCTCCATCGAGAGAGCATATGTTGTAATAAGGGTGCGTGTGTGTGTGCATGTGTAACAACCCTCAACACTATTTACTGATAACACTACTGATTAGTGCTAATCTATGATTAAGCATATTAATTGATTGACTGACTGAATTACTAAACTGATTGATTGATTATGCTAGTTTGAATGCAATTCTATCTGTTGACTGTTAAATTATCTGTTCATGTTTTATGCTTTAAACTGCAAATTGAAGGCCTTATCGGCGACCGAATTTGAAATTGATTGATGTTTTGTGCTAATTAAGATTTATATGATTTTATGGCATATTTAATTGAAATTTGATTGGGTATGATTAAATTAGATTTAATATTGATAAATTACGAGAGTTGGACTTATCTACAAATTTGCCACCTAGTGGAGTAATCTAGGCTAACCTCTCTTCATCTTATACACTTTGATACAACATTTCCCTCAGCCTTTTTGAGAGCAAAACCGAATGAGAGAGAGAGAGGAGTAGAGAAACTTGGCTTCATCTAGAGGATTGCTTAGAGAATTGGAAGATTTGAAGGATAATTTGCATAATTGAGCTCCCATATCTTGCATTCAAGACCTAAGGTAGGACATTTACCTTCTTGTTTGTGAATTCAAGCTAATTGTTGCGTGGTTCATGGTAAATAGGAGCTTAAGATCATAAATTGGTTGTAGATTGTTGAATAGAGGCTTAATTCATGCATGCATGTGCATATTTTGAAGTTTAAAGTTGTTTTCATGGAAATTCTTGCATGCATGTCCATATTATTGTTATAGTCCATGAATTCCTCATGTTTTTGAAAGAATTGGCTCATTTGTTCTTGAATTAGAAGCTTCGAAGTTGATTAAATTCACGCATGTTATGTCTTACATCATGTTCATGGAATTTGTTTGAATTTGGGTTTAATTGACTCACCTTTGGGCCTTGATTTTACAAATTGAGCTTTGAATCATGTTAAACTATGAATTTACAAGTGTTTTCCAGAAAATTGACCCAAGAGGATCGAGTTTGATGCATTAAAACTTGATTTTGAGCTTGAAGTTTAAATCTAGAAATTTCAGATTTTGGACTCCCGCTCGAGCGGGGTAAGTGGCGCTCGAGCGGGAAATTCGTGTATCCAGCACTTTTGTTGTGTTTACAGTCCGCTCTTGCACGCTCGAGCGAGGACTTGTGTCACACGCTCGAGCGGGTGTCGAGCGCCCATCGAGCGTGATTTTCACACATCTAGTACTTTTGCATTCCGCTCAAGCGGGAAAGTTTACGCTCGAGCGGAGCCTTTTGTTTTCATGTCCGCTCGAGCGGGGAAACCCACGCTCGAGCGGGACCTCTGTTTTCTGAAAATTCTGAAAATATTTTTAATGTGCATCTTTGCATCCTTATTCCATCCTAAGCATTCCTAGGCCTAGTTTAGGGCATCTTAATGAGGATATTGTTGTAGAACCGCACCGAGTCAAGATAGGGATTAAGTTATTATTTCCCAACTGTGTAGCTTAGTGTGTGTTCACTCTGTAACTGTGTAGGATTGGCATCCGAGGACGCGTACTAGCTTATCTGTAGCCCAGAACTCTGTGAGTAACAATGTTGTAAAGATATGTTCAATTAAGATTATTTTCTGAACTAATGACTGTACTACTTTATGAAATGACACTGTTTACTGAATGAATGTTTGTCCTATTTGTGAACTGTATTTGTGGCATCCATAGCAATATACTGTTACTGAACTGTTACTGCTATTATCACAGAGATCTCTGTCGGTTCCCATGTTGGAACCACTACTGTTTACTGATATGATGGCCATCAATTGATTGTTCGGTCTGATAAGACCTACTGTACTGCTTTGCTATTGGATGTACTACATATGACTATTATAGTTTCTGAATTTTTGTGTGGCATGAATTATGAGCCATAAACTGAACGACTGATATACCGATAAATGACTATTTTAAATACTGAAAGGACATTCATTCTTAACCTCTTTACACATATGTTATTCACTGGGCTTTAGCTCACTGTTCATATATATATGTAGGTGTTCAGGCACCGGACCGTTGCTAGGGGCGTCAAGCTTAACTCCTGTTTTGTCAAGCCAACCTTTGTGCCTCACTTTGAGGTTCCAGAACTGTTCAAGCTGAGGTTGCTTGGGGTGTTATAGTTTTTCCCCCTCTTTGTATATGTTCTATATAGACTGAATGATGTTGTACTGTACTGTTCTAATAGGGATTAAGTCCCTATCCTGAATGATTGTATATATTGTACATACTGTTCTGGTACTGATTGTATATGTGTTTCTGTAGACACCCCATTTTTGACCGTCCTCAAGACTTGGACGTCACCGTTTGAACACTCGGTGATTATCCATGTTTGTGTTCGTTTGGAGTTCCCGGAAATCTCGGCTTGCGCGCCCCGCCTCAGGATCCCCGAACTCGACCGTTTAGTGTCTGGTTTTGCACCAAACACTTGCATCTTGCCTTTGAGAGGCAAGGTGGGGCTTGTAGACCATCCCCACCCATCACCGGCAGTGGCTAGATGCCACCGGCTGGTTTTTGCTGCCACCGGCAATGTAGTTTGCCGG
>NW_021025875.1:899199-922959 GCF_004153795.1 Camellia sinensis
TTTTGCATATTGTTGTATTTCCATTGTCATCAAATTCCATTCATGTGGAGGATTGTAAGAAATGGTTTGAAAAATCTGTTTGGTAAAAGAAAACTTTTTCTTAAACTTTGGTCTAATTTTTAGGTGGGACCCATGCGCCAAAGTTGGCGGGTCCATGTGGCAACGTGTTTTTTGCCGCGTAACGATTCACGTCGTATATTTGCTTGCTCAAAACTAGTATCGGGTGAATGGGAAATTGAAGCCAAAGTGAGCTCCATAAAAATGGTGTGTTAGGTGAAATATCCATAAAGGTTGAAGTTAAGGTTTGTCTCACATCGCTTTGATGGGCAAACTTTGTCTGGATTTATAAGCCTTAGGTTTGCAACTCGAGGAGGGCTGCAAGGGGTACCCAAGTTTTGTGGAAGGGTGAGATTAGGGGCAAAAGTGGGCTAGACCCATTGTACCCAAAATACACACGTGTGCTCCACCTCCGCCTTCGCCAACGCCGTCCGTCCGTCGAGGAGGGCTAGACTGGGTTGGGGCGTGGGTGCGTGGTGTGAGGTTGGGTTGGGCTTGTTCAGCTCAATGTTTATCTTTTTTAGTCGAAAATATTTGAATTTTATTTTTTCTAAAAATTAAATTGTTACATTTTGGAATTTGAATTTCGAAATTAATTCCGAATTGGCATTTTGGTCCAACACACCTGTCTAGATTTTTTTTTTCCTCCACCCGAACAAGTTCATATATGTTTCTGTTTAAATTTAAACTGAATAGGTTCATGTCTTTTTAATTCAAACTGAACAGGTCTTGTACCTGTTCAAACAAGTCCAAACAGGTTTTCTACCTATTCTGAAAAGCCACTATTTTATTTATATATAAGCGGTCCCTCATTTGGATTTTGTATTCAATAATTTCCGTTATTGCTTCTGCTTTGCTCTTTGCATTTTTCTCTATTTATTTTTCCTGTGAGAATGTGTATAAACACATAATGTGTTCGTTGTGCGAATAGTTTGTAGTGCTGCTACTATTTGTTATTGATCATTTTATCTTGGGAGATAGATGTCTATAATCTGAAACTACCGAGAAGAGGACGAATCTGTCTTAAAGACACAATGTTAAATACTGGACTTGATCAAAAGTTTGTTCAAGAAATTAAGCAAGTAAGTGGTTAATTTATTTTCTGTTTTATTATTATTTATTTAAATCAGACCTTGATTTTGTTTTTTGTAACAAAATAAAAATCTATTTTTATTTATTGGTTTGATTTTTGTAATCAAACAAATTCTCTCATTTCCTTTATTTCTTCTGTATTCTGTTTGTTGTTAAGTACACAAACATAAATTATTTTTTCAAATATAGTGAAGATTGTCCAACAATTTTAAGACAGATTCTTTTTTGGTGTCTTCATTGTAATTAATTTTCTATTTTTTCACAGAGTGATATTCTGGTTGGAAAATACAAATAGTAGTAATATACTAGTGTTATTAACAATTGTAAAATATTAATTTGTGTTACAGAAAACTATTTTGGTATTTTATTTTTATAGTTTTAGTAACAAGGAAAATTAAATTATTGTGTTATAATTTATTTTCTGGTTTTAGTAATTAGAAGATTAATTTATGTTTTGGTTTTTTCTGATTTTTGTAATCAGATATTATGGCTGCTGAAAGTAGTACTCCAAATCCAATCATTACAATGACTCAGGTCCCTATCTAGAACCATGTTCAAGTTCCGATAAATCATGGAGAAAGACTGGAAAAATTTAACTATACTAAGTTTAAGAGATGGCAGTAGAAAATGCTGTTTTATCTTACAACTCTAAATTTGGCCTGACTTCTCCATGAAGAGGCTCTAGCACTTAAAGAGGGTGAAAGTGATCGACAAGTGGTTGCCGCTATAGATGCCTAGAAATATTCTGATTTCCTGTGCAGAAACTACATTCTTAATGGCCTTGACAACATGTTGTATAATGTTTACAGCCCTCTGAAATCAGCAAAAGAATTTTGAGATTCTTTGGAGAAAAAATATAAGACAAAGGATGCCGGCACAAAGAAATTTGTTATCGATAAATTTTTGGACTTCATTATGGTAGACTCCCAAACGGTAATTTCTCAGGTTCAAAATTTCCAAATAATTTTGCATAATATTCATTCTGAAGGCATGTCTCTTAGCGAGTCTTTCCAAGTCGCTGCTTTATTGGAAAAGTTACCATCGGCTTGGAAAGATTTCAAAAATTATTTAAAACATAAATGCAAGGAGATGACTATAGATGAATTGATTGCAAGATTGAGAATTGAGCAAGATAACCGAAAGGCTGAAAAGAGAAATGGCAAAAATCCCATTGAGTCTAAGGCTAATGTGGTTGAACAAGTGCACAAACCACATAACAAAAAGAGGAAGTTTACTAGAGATGGTCCTAAACAAGGCGATAACAATGGTAATAAAAAGTTCAAAGGTAAATGCTATAATTGTGGCAAGGCCAGACATCGAGCTTTTGATTGTCGTTGCCCTAAGAAAGATCGCGGAAGTACAAGCAAGAAAATCACCAATCAGGCCAATGTGACAGAATAAGATTACATCTCTGACGGGATAAATGACACCAATCTCTTTGTTGTGGTATCTGAGGCTAATTTGGTTCGAAATTCCAAGGAATGGTGGGTTGACACTGGGGCAACTTGTCACATATGTGCGGACAAGAAGATGTTCACAACTTACAATGAGGCTGCAAATAGTGAACAACTTTTCATGGAAAATTCTTCTACTTTTACTATGGCTGGACAAGGAAAAGTGATCTTGAAGATGGCATAAGGGAAAAAACTTACCCTTAACAACGTACTGCATGTACCAGACATGTGGAAGAATTTAGTTTCTGGCTCTTTGTTAAGTAAAAATGGTTTTAGGCTTATATTTGAGTCTGATAAATTTGTATTATCAAAGAGTGGTATATATGTTGGTAAGGGATACATGAGTGATGGTCTCTTCAAGCTGAATGTAATGACGTGTCACGACCCAAACCTGCCCCTATGGGATTCGCATCGCAACCGGCCAGTAATCCATGATTAGCAAAGGCTTGCTTAACAGTAATGACAGTAATACAAAGTAAGGGGCTGGCGAAAGCCAAACAGTAATTAAAAAAGATGTTCAATGAGCTGTGAAAATCTGAATGCAAAAAGACTTTTATGAACAAGCCACATTCATAACCAAAACATAGGTACATACATCATATACACAAACATCCAGGTTAGGGACCAAGTCCCTTCACCATAACTGTACAGTCAAAACTTATTCAGTCGGTACAAAACAGAGACAGAAGGGTGATTCTGAACACCCCAAAACAACCTTAGCTTGAACGAACTCGGAACCTCGAAGTGAGGCACGATGGTTGGCTTGGCAAAACGAGAGCTTAACTTGACGCTCCTAGCTTCAGTTCGGTGCCTGGACACCTATATATAAATATAAGCAGTGAGCTAAAGCCCAGTGAATAACATATGCGTAAAGGGGTTAAGAATGAATGTCCTTTCATTAATTAAAACAGTCATTTGCATCAGTAAATCAGTTATTCAATCAGTGACTCATATTTCATGCCATATCAGTCATTTAGAATTCATAACAGTCATACGTGGTACATCCAATAGCAGAACAGTACAGTAGGTCTTAATAGACCGAACAGTCAGTTGATGGCCATCAAAACAGTAAACAGTAGTAGTTCCAAACATTGGAACTGTCAGAGATCTCTGTAACAGTACAGTAGTAGTAACAGTAACAACAACAGTAACAGTAAGTTGCTATGGATAAACATTCATTTAGTAAACAATATCATTTCAGAAAGCAGTACAGTTAATCATTCAGAAAATAATTATAATTTAACATAGCTTTACAACATTGTTACTCACAAATTACTGGGTTATAGGCAGGCTAATCAGCGTCCTCGGGTGCCAACCCTACACAGTTGCAGAACGAACGCACACTAAGTTACACACTTGGGATTAATGATTTAGCCCTTAACTTGACTTGGTGTGGTTCTAAAACATTATCCTCATTAAGATGCCTTAAACATGGCCTAGGAATGCCTAGGATGGAATGAGGATGCAAAAATGTACTTTAAAACACTTTTCAAAATTTGTTGAAAACAAGGGTCTCGTTCGAGCGTGGCTTTCTCCGCTTGAGCGAGCTTACCAAAACAGAGAGGTCGCTCCCACTGTTTACTGATAATACCACTAATTACTGCTAAACTGTGACTGAACATGATTAAGTAACTGATTTGACTGACATTCTGAATTGATTGATTGAGTGTATTAGTTTAAACGCATTTCTATCTGTTTGACTGTTAATTGATCTGTTCATGTTTTAAGTGTTGAACTGTGAATTAAAGGCCATATCAGCGGCCGAATTTGAAATTGATTAGTGTTTCATGATTATTAGAATTTATGTGATTTTATGGTAGATTAATTGAAATTTGATTTGGTATGATTAAATTGGATTAAATAATGTTAAATTGCATTAGTGAGCTTATTTACCAAATTGCCACTTAGTGGACAATTCTAGGACCATTTAGTTGACTCTTATATGCTAGCCTTAGCACCTCTTCAGCCATTATTCAAGACCCAAAACTGTAGGAAAGAGAGAGAGAGGAGAAAACTTGGCTTCAATTGAGATTTGACTTGGAGGCTTAGAAGATTTGGAGGATAATTGCAAAAATTGAGCTTCCCTTCTTGAACTTGTAGACTTAAGGTAGAGCTTTTACTTCTTGTTTATGAATTGAGTCGGTTCGTGCATGGTTTAGAAGAATGTTGAAGTCTAGAGCCAAGTTATGGCTTAAAATATGGAATAGTGAGCTTGAATCATGCATGCATGTTTACATTCTTGAATTTTGAGGTTGTTTTCATAGAATCCTCACATGCATGTCCATATTTGGGTTATAGTTCATGAATTCATAATGTTTTGGAAAGATTGGCTTATTTGATCAAGTATTTGAAGCTTTGATTTCAATTGAACACTTGCATGTTGCATGTACATCATGTTCTTAAAGTTTTGTTTGGAAATTGGTTCAATTGAACTACCTTTGGGCTTTGATTTTGCAAATTGATCTTTGAAACATGTCATAATATGAGTTTTAAAGTGTTTTCCAGAAAATTAACCCAAAAGGATCGAATTTGATGCTTTAAATGTTGAGTTTCATGCTTGGAGACAAATCTTGAAATTCCAGATTTTAGATCCACGCTCGAGCGAGGAACATCACGCTCTAGCGTACACTTTGAGTTCATGTAGTCCGCTCGAGCGAGTAAAGTAACGCTCGAGCGTGAAATGCGTGTATCCAGTACTTTGCATGTGCTTACAGTCCGCTTGAGCGAGGGAATGGACGCTCGAGCGGGGGTCGAGCGCCCGTCGAGCGTGAATTTCATGCATCCAGTACTTTTGCAGTCCGCTCGAGCGAGGAAAGTCACGCTCGAGCAGAGATCCTTTGTCTGCATGTCCGCTCGAGCGTAGAAAGCCACGCTCGAGCGAGACTCCTGTTTTCTGAAAATTTTGAAAAGTATTTTAAATTACATCTTTGCATCCTCATTTCATCCTAGGCATTCCTAGACCTTGTTTAAGGCATCTTAATGAGGATATTGATGTAGAACCACACCGAGTCAAGATAGGGACTAGGTCATTGATTCCCAAGTGTGTAACTTAGTGTGTGTTCGTTCTGTAACTGTGTAGGGTTGGCATCCGAGGACGCTCACTAGCCTATCCGTAACCCAGAACTCTGTGAGTAACAATGTTGTAAAGATATATTCAATCATGAATATTTTCTGAATGATCAACTCTACTGCTTTCTGAAATGATATTTCTTACTGAATGAATGCTTATCCTATTTGCGAACTGTATTCGTGGCATCTATAGCAATTTACTGTTACTGTACTGTATTGCTACTGTCACAGAGATCTTTGTCGGTTGCCATGTTTGGAACCACTACTGTTTACTGATATGATGGCCATCAGCTGACTGTTCGGTCTGTTAAGACTTACTGTACTGTTTTGCTATGGGATATACCACATATGACTGCTATGACTGAATGACTGATATACTGTTATAACTGATTGTTTTAAATACTGAAAGGACATTTATTCTCAACCTCTTTATGCATATGTTATTCACTGGGCTTTAGCTTACTGTTTATATATATATATGTAGGTGTTCAGGCACCGGATCGAAGCTAGGAGCGTTGGGTTTAACTCCCATTTTGTCAAGCCAACCACTGTGCCTCATTGAGAGGTTCTAAGTCCTTCAAGCTAGGGCTTTTTGGGGTGTTTTAGATTCATCCTTTCTATCTCTGTTTTTGTATAGACTGACTGTACATGTACTGTACTGTTCTAATAGGGATTAGGTCCCTGTCCTGGATGATTGTCTATGTATGTATATACTGTTTTGATTCTGAATGTGAATATGTATGAAAAGTCTTTTTGCATACAGACTGTCACAGCTCATTGGACATCTTTTATTACTATTTTGGCTTTCGCCAGCCCCTGTACTCTGTATTATTGTTATTACTGTTAAGCAGGCCTTCGGTAATCATGGATTACTGGCCGATTACGGTGCTAAACCCATAGGGGCGGGTTTGGGTCGTGACAAGAACAATAAACAGTAGTAGTTCCAAACATTGGAACTGACAGACATCTCTGTAACAGTAGCAATAACAGTAACAGTAACAGTAACAGTAAGTTGTTATGGATACCACGAGTACAGTTTACAAATAGAACAAACATTCATTCAGTAAGTAATGTCATTTCAGAAAGTGATACAGTCAATCGTTCAGAAATAATTATAATTGAACGTATCTTTACAACATTGTTACTCACAGAGTACTGGGCTATAGACATGCTAGTCAGCGTCCTCGGATGCCAACCCTACACAGTTGCAGAACGAACACACAATAAGTTACACACTTGGGATTAATAACTTAGCCCCTTAACTTGACTCGGTGTGGTTCTATAACATTATCCTCATTAAGATGCCTTAAACATAGCCTAGGAATGCATAGGATGGAATGAGGATGCAAAAATGTGCTTTAAAACACTTTTCAATTTTTTTGCTGAAACAGGAGTCTCGCTCGAGCGTGGCTTTCTACGCTCGAGCGAGCTTACCAAAACAGAGGGGTTGCTCGAGCGTGGACTCCCTCGCTTGAGCGGTCTGCAAAAATGCAAAAAGTACTAGTTGTTCAAATTCTCCGCTCGATGCTCACTCGAGCATGAGACACAGCTCTTCGCTCGAGCGTAGGTCTCGTAGCTCGAGCGTGCGTTTGTGTGCACAAAAACCTGAGAGCTTGCGATCTACGCTCGAGGTAGCATTCCGTCGTTCAAGCGGGGCTCTGAACAAAAAGATGGTCGCTCAAGCGTGGAATCGTTCGCTCGAGCATGGAAGCCAAAATCTGGAATTTCCAGATTTGCCCCCAAAGCTCAAACCAAGAATTAAACTTATCAAAACTCAACCTTTTGGGCCAATTTTTTGGAAAACACTTGGAAACTCATACTACATGTTTTGAAGATCAATTTTGTAAAATCAAGCCCAAAGGTGAGACAATTGAACACAATTTCAAAGAAACTTGAAGAATAATGCAAGAACATAACATGCATGAGTTCTTATGGACTCCAATGCTTCAAAACATGGTCAAATGCAAGATTAAACTCCAAAACATGGTGAATTCATGGACTACAACCAAAATATGGACATGCATGTGGAAATTCTCATGAAAACAAGCTCACAATTCAAAGATATGTACATGCATACATAAGTGGACTCTCAAATCAACATTTTAAACTAGTTCTAGTCTCTAGTCACCAATTTCTCCATAAACCAAGCAAGAAATAACTCAAATTCATATTCAAGAGGGTGAGTTTCCTACCTTAAGTTTTGAATTCCCAATGTAGAAGCCTAATTATGCAATTCTCCTCCAATTTCTTCTAAGTCTCAAGCAACACTCCTTGTTGAACTCAATTTTTTTCTCCCAATTCTCTCTCTCTCTCTCACGTTTGGTCTTGAGGGTGAAGTGAAGAATGATGCTAAACAAAAGTAAAGGGTGAGAGAAGTAGTGGCCTTGAATTAAACCACTCAATGGCAATAATGTAATTACCTAGGTTCAATTAGTTTAACATTATTTAATCTAATTTAATCATCCCAAGTTGAATTTTAATTAGACCTACCATAAAAACATATAAATCTTAATTAGCATATAACACTAATCAATTTCTGATTCGGTCGCCGATAAACCTTCAATTCGCAGTTCGAAATTAAAACATGAACAGATCATTTTGTAGCAAACAGATAGAAATGCAATTCAAACAATACACTCATACAAACAGATTAGGATTTCATTCTAATCAATTACTTATCATGCTCAATCACAGTTTAACACTAATCAGAGGTGAGGGTTGTCATATGATGGTTGTACCAAAACTTGCTATTAATGAGAATAACACATCTTTTGCTTATATTCTTAAGTCGAATTTATGGCATAGTAGATTAAGACATGTTAATTTTGATGCTTTACGTAGATTAATTGGTTTAGATTATATACCAAAGTTTGAAATTTATCCTAATCACAGATGTGAAATTTGTGTAGAAACGAAACTAACTAAGGCTCCATTTAAATCGGTTGAAAGAAAAACTGAACCTCTAGAATTAATTTATACAGATGTATGTGATCTTAAATTTGTTCAAACTAGAGGAGGCAAAAAGTATTTTATAACATTTATCGATGATTGCACAAGATATTGTTATGTATACTTACTTAGAAGTAAAGATGAAGCCTTAGAAATATTTAAACTTTACAAAACTAAAGTTGAAAATCAACTTGGAAAAACCATTAAAATGGTTAGAAGTGATAGGTGTGGTGAATATGATGCACCATTAAATGAATTTTGTGCACAATATGACATTATTCACCAAACTACAACACCCTATTCTCCACAGCAAAATAGAATTGCTGAAAGAAAGAATAGAACCCTTAAAGAAATGATGAATGCCATGTTACTAAGTTCAGGCTTACCGCAGAACTTGTTGGGGGAAGCAATATTGTTTGCTAATTATGTTCTTAACAGAATACCCCACAAGAAAACCAATAGCACTCCTTAAAAGGTCGACCACCTTTCTATAAATACTTAAAAGTGTAGGGGTGTTTGGCGAAGGTAGAAGTTTATGTTCCTAAAAAGACTAAGATAGGACCAAAAATAGTGGATTGTGTGTTTATTGGTTATACTCAGAATAGTAGTGCATATCGGTTTCTGACTTATAAATCAGAAATACCTAATATAAATGTGAACACTATTATAGAGTCAAGGAATGCTATGTTTTTTGAACATGTTTTTCCTTACAAGAAATGACAGGAATTAAGTTTACAGAAAAGAACTTATGATTATACACAAAGTCAAGAAACTAACGACAATCCAACACAAGAGACTAGTAATGGTCCCTACCAACAGGATTTAACTGATGATGAACCAAGACGTAGTAAGAGAGCAAGAACATCAAAATCCTTTGGTTAAGATTTTTTGACATACTTATTAGAAAATGAACCTCAAAGCTTTAAGGGAGCAATGATAGGTCCTGAAACACCGTTGTGGAAAGAGGCTGTTAATAATGAAATTGAATCTATTATGCAAAATCATACTTGGGAATTGGTGGATCTTTCACCTGGTTCTAAACCTCTTGGATATAAGTAGATATTCAAGAGAAAAATGAAAGCAGATGGTTCAATAGAAAAATATAAAGCAAGACTTGTAGTAAAAGGTTACAGACAAAAGGAAGGTCTGGACTATTTTGACACATATTCCCCTGTGACAAGAATAACATCCATTCGCATGCTTATTGCTATAGCAGCGTTGTTTAATTTAGAAATACATCAAATGGATGTTAAAACAGCTTTCTTAAACGGTGATCTAAATGAAGAGATCTATATGGAACAACCCGAAGGGTTTGTAGTATCAGGGCAAGGATTGGGTGTATGTCGACTTGTAAAATCCCTTTTATGATTAAAACAAGCACCTAAGCAATCACCTAAGCCCTAATTGAATCAGGATTAAGCTACTTGTGCACCCGAAGTATTATACTATTTGGTCTGGTGGTTTCGCCTAGTATGTATGACGTACATAGCACTAACTCTACTTTAGGGGGCAAGTAGGCCAGGCCTCTTAAGGTTACCTAGTTTGCTTCATCGCCATGATCATTAGAGCTCTCGATACCGGCTGGATCGGCGCACTTGTCACACTCATTTTCAATGGGAAACTTAGTTTCATCCATCACACGAAAGAAAAGATCAGACTCGGCACACGGATCAAAACCTGTCCTTCAAGCTGTCTAAGTTAGCTCTGTCATCACTAGCATTAACTTAAATCTCTTCTCTTCAGGAGTGGTTATCAAGGGCTAGCGCCCTTGAGCCATAGTACAAACGCGTACCCGACAGACTTAACTAAAAACCTAGGCGGGGGTTGGGCTTCGTCTTCCTTCGTAGCCCTTTCTTTGAACCTTGTCAATGATCGAACCGCAATAACCGTGTGAAACCCTCAAATTAGTAATGCGCGCATTCGGAAAGGCTAAAAATGAGCTTCAGGGTCAACGCCCAAGAAAATGGTTCAAAAATGATTGAAACCCCCCTGAAGTACATCTTTAATTAAAAAGGTAAAATGGCTTTGCAGCAAATCGCGTTGAACAGCGGAATCCATTCTGTTTAAGTTTTCAACTTGCGTCTCGATAAACTCGAAAGCTTCCTCTCGAATGTTTGCATAAGGAGAATGTCTCAGAATGTTAGGTAGGTCAGGTTCAGCGATAAGGGAAAGAACATAGAGCTTGTCCGGCACAGCACATGCGACTTCCTTCCCCACTGAATCCGCTCATTCGGAAGAACATATCTTTTGTTGTTCCTTCTCACGGCTGAGACAAAACCGTCCCCGACGCTCTCTTCCTTACCTTGGTGAGGAGGGAAGTCAGGCTAATGCCTGCTAGCGTTGGAGGAACGGCTGGAGTCGATACTGCCCCGGTCAACCGGAGATAAACGCTAGCCAGCCCATTGTATCGAGTCTCATTTTCCGCAAATGCGCCCGCGCTCTTTGTTTAAAGATAGCTGCCGGTAACAAACAAGCATTCATCTCTGATGTACCCGGAGTCCCCTCCCAGAACTATCTGGACTAGCGGGCCATCCCTAGCTGCCCTTGCTCGGTGAGGTAGGATAACCTTCCCTTCAAGCGGATAATATCGAACCAGAGGGAGAGGTCTTCTAGTAGAATTTCATGTTGGTTTTTTGCTACTTCCCCACCATCTCTAAGAGGAGCCGAACCGGATTTCTTTCTCCGAACTGAGAAGTTCAGGAAGAGGGCTAGCCAATATGGATAGATGGATAGAGTAGCTTGGTTGCTTAGCAGATCGAGTAGCTTTCCCCAGGAGGGAGGGATAATTTTCTGAAAAAGGGATGGATAAAGGGATAAAGGAGCCTGTCCTTCGTATAAGGAAGATAGGTAGTAACAGACCTGCCCTAACCGGACTTGCCATCTCGAACCTGATCTTTCCGATTCGGATTTAGGATTTAAACTAGGTAACAAAGGACTTTCATGAACGGGCTAAGAAGGATCGCTCTTCGCGTGCGTACTTAAATTCGATATCCGATATCCGATCCAGCATTTTAGGAAAGGAGGAGGCCAACAGATCCAGTCTCTTTCGAAAAAAGGGATCCCGAAGTAGCATCTCCATTCGAATCCGAATCGTAAGCCAAATCAGAAGCCGTTTCAGGCGCCGAATCAACATTAAGAAGAGTTTCATCCGCCGGCGTCTGGAGACGTATCAAAGGAATAGACATAAGAGAACATTCCCTGCTCCATACCATAAGAAAGGAAAGCTTGAATCGGAACGGAAGGCCTAGTATTAGCGCTAGCAGACTACCGGTTTTGATCTACTTACTTTTGTTTTGCCCCCTATCTACTTTTGAACAGAGGCTTCGTAGCCCATTTTCCTTCCCTAAACAAAGGTCTTAAGAATCTCATTCAACCAGGTAACTAAATTATGCCACTTTTTAAGCGCCATAAGCAGCCAAGCATAGTGGTTCGCTCAAGCAAAGCAATGGAGTTTGCGAGACTTCAAAGCGTTCCGGTAGTGCTTCTAGCAAGGAAATAGTAAGATAAGACCCTCTAACCAGAATTCGATTACACACGAGCTGCCAAGGAAGCTCTCGAAAGAGCTACCTCAGAATGAAAGCTACATCAATCCACAGGAATTCAATCCTAGATATCTCCACCTCGTAAAGCCGTAACAGCATCGACTCATTAATGCGCCCTCAAGGGGCAGCCTAAGGAACAAGGAAGAGGCTCGGCAGGAGACTCGCAACTAAGCACCTAAGCCCTAATTGAATCAGGATTAAGCTACTTGTGCACCCGAAGTATTATACTATTTGGTCTGGTGGTTTCGCCTAGTATGTATGACGTACATAGCACTAACTCTACTTTAGGGGGCAAGTAGGCCAGGCCTCTTAAGGTTACCTAGTTTGCTTCATCGCCATGATCATTAGAGCTCTCGATACCGGCTGGATCGGCGCACTTGTCACACTCATTTTCAATGGGAAACTTAGTTTCATCCATCACACGAAAGAAAAGATCAGACTCGGCACACGGATCAAAACCTGTCCTTCAAGCTGTCTAAGTTAGCTCTGTCATCTGTTGATAGAGTCTTTTCCTTATAACCCGGGCAGCAATAGTCATTGTTTTACTGAAAGTCTAGTGAATAAGGAGACGGCTTCCTTCGCTGCCTACTCTGCTTTGGCTGCTTAGCTTATGCTATCCTCTCAACTTACTGTAGGTAGCCAGTCTTCTCCGACTGAAGAGAATACCAAGTCAGGTCAGGAATGCACCAAGGTGGAAAAGTCCTTTGTATCGGTCAGTCAATCAATAGTGGAATAGAAGAGTCCCAGTAAGAGTCTCGTCCAATTGCCTAGTGTAGGCTTAATGAACTTCCCTATCTCGGTCCTCGCTCTCAACGCAAACGGCAGCGGTCTGAACCGGGGATTGCAAGCAGTAGCGGTTCTACCTCTAATCCCGCGGGTTCAGACGACGACCAAGGCAAGGAATGCCGAAAGCGCCGAAGGTGAGTAAGCACACGACGTAGCATCATCATTCATCATTCTACTAGCAACTAGTAAAGAGAAGGCACTCAGTCTGATCTTTAGAACATAGGCCCGTAAATCAACTGTTCGAACAAACTTCCTTCCCGGGCATGCCTACCCTTGCTTTGTTCATTCATCATGGCACTAGCACGAGAGACTCAGAAAAAATAACCTTTGCTACCCCTCTTTATGCAAGAAAATCAATCGTACTGACTACTGGGTTAGGGACCCCAAACCACTGATTTGTATAGGGGAGAATGGCCTTATCAGATATGTGGGTTGGAGCGGAAAGCCCGAAAGAAGTCTTGGATCCCCTTTACTTTACCTGGCCATCAAAAGCCTGAGAGCAGCGGTACAAGAGCTAGGCTTCTTCCTAGCTCGTTAGCTCTTTTCTCTTTACTAATAGCCGTAGGGTGAGCCAAAAGAACTAGACTTAGCTGCTGAAAGAGCCCTTTCTCGATAAGCAGGAGAATGTTTCATAAATAGATCAAGGGTAGGCGAATGAATGAATTGATCTTAGTCTTGTTCTAGTTCCTTCTCCATGGACTATGTGATAAGAGAATCGCTAAGTAGATAAGGAGACAAGTATCCAAGTCCAATGATTCTATTTGTATGAGACAGTAGCGGTTTGAGATGCATGCAGTGAACAGAGCAAGCATCTCGGTATGACAGGTACTGAAGACTGAAGCAGGGAATCTCACTAAGCAGGGGTAGCCACTCCAGGGATGGTGTACGGGAATCCATGTTCGAAAGAGATTCGTTCTATTTGTCTGATTCTCTTCTTACTCTTATTGCTGGTAAGGAAGCAAGGGTTGGAATGCAATTCTCGATTGAGTGAGAAGGACACTGTTTAAAGTCAATCAGTTGCTGCTCTCTCCTGAGAGGAAGCGGCCGAAAACCAATCAAAGAACTTGACTTCTGGTTCGAGAATCAAGAAGAAAAGGAGCTACTACACATGGCGAGGAGCATTCCTTACCACAATACAAGGCGGTTAGCGGTACCAAAGGAAGAAGGCAAAGGTGATCCTTACAACAGGGGCTCCTACTACTCCGGATACCAAGGAGAATCCTTATACTACCAATGTCACATTGACAAAAGGGGTTTGCCTAGTTATGGTTGAGGTGATCATCGGGCACTGGGACAATAACGGGGGACTTAACCTGGCTTAAATCGATTAGTCGGACAGTCTTGCGCTTTGAAATCGTAAGTTTGGAGGGACTCATGAACTATCCCACAGTGAGGGTATTTTGACAGGCCTTCCACTTCTGTATTGTATTAAAGGGCTTACGGGCAGCATTACCGGGCCTCCTCGCTTTATGGGACCCAATCCCTACCCCGGATATGGCGTCTTGGGGGACCTATTACAAGAAAGGAAGATCGGCAAAGTGGATCGCGAAAGGAAAGTTCCTACTTCGCACAAGCAGCATGACGAAGCAAAAATACTCGGGACTGGTTCTTATTCACCAGTTCCTACTTCTTCACGGGGTTAACTATCATAGCAAGTAACCAGGTTCTACTTACACCGGTCTACTTACGCGCACAAAGACAAGACGTGCAGGTCGTCCTTTTACTCGCGGGGCAGTGTCCGGTAGCAAGTCTCTCCTGCCAAAGTAGGATTCATATTAAGCTACACCGGGGACTGTTCAATAATCCCCATTGCCCAGGTCTAAGATGGGTTACCGATCAGAGCGAGTACAAGTGCGATCCTTACACAAGGGGGATTCCTACCGTAAAGCCACGCGGTTGAGTTCGTCGGCTTACTCTCTTTTCCTGGTCAGGTAAAGGTCTAAGCTAAGGTTTCTACTCTTACAGTCTACTTCCGCTTATAACTGCAAGCCAGTTAGTTGGATCCAAGCCCGGGGGTTAGTCTGCTTGCTAGCTTTTCATCTTCCGGTAGCAAGTTTCTGCTCCCCAAGGCGCCTTCTCCTTGCTCATTCAAGCCGGTAAACAAATCCCAGCCGGGCTGATCTGTCAAGTGAGTTTTCTGCTCCCTCTTTCGAGTCTGCTTCTCCAAGTCTCTCCCTCCGCGCCTCTGGGTGACTCCCTTCGGTAAGTGTGGGTCTGGTTTGAGTCTTCAATTTGTGGTTTTTTGGGGTATCTCTCCTTATAATCCTGGGCCAAGTAGCCACCCCAGCTGGTTCTTCGTCCGCATCGCCCCAATCCGAACAGGTATAGGCGCTAGAGCTGCTGTTCTTTCTGATTCTTCCTATTGCTGTGCTCCCGGGGCTAAGTGGTTACACCCTGAGTTCTATCTAAGGAGCCAAGGCAAAGTGTAAAGATCAAATCGCATAGGGGTTCCCCTCATGCTAGTAGCGGGTCAGCCTCAGACTATGGTTACAGAAAAAGAGCTGTTGATACGTCTCGTCTCCTAGGCCTCAGTGGCCTAAGTGAAAAGACAGAACCTCGAACCAAACCTGTGTTGTCCTTCTAGTTCCTCGAGCGGACGTTCTTGCTATTTCCGGGCAGCTAGTATACTCTTCTTCAAGGGGACCTCCTTATATTATAGGCGGAGAAGGCATGTAAAAAGAACCTCGATGGGAGATAGTTCGTCAGGCCCTCAAAACTAAAGATTCGCAATCAAATGGCCGGAGAAGCAACTTAAGACAGGTTACGTACACCAGGGAGTTGAATATGCACCCAGCAGAAAAGCAATCAAATAGAAAGAAAGGGAGTGAAAGCGAGGAAAGCAAGAAGAGGAAGGCTCCCTCACACAAAGAGAGATTTCACTTCGTACTTGGGGAACCAGAAACGGATTGAAGGCTTACAGAGGTAGAACCTTGACAAAAGGAGAACTTGCACTTCGTCCTTTCAACGGCTTACAGTCGGAAGTAGAATGCTCCTCGACTCTCGCAGGAGAGAATTTAGACTTGATAGCAGCGGGAAAACAGGCGAGAACCCGCAAATGCAGATTAGGAAACAGGAACGGGGAGGGGAGAAGCGGAATGCTCACTTGTTGGGGAGCGACTTGACTCTTTCCCCTTCGCGGAAGACGGGCTTGGATCGAAAGAAATGGCTGCCATTTGGGAGCAGAAGGAGACTCGAATCCGGGAGGAGAAACTTTCATTCTTGCTTAGTCTTCCGAGTGCGCGGATGTTCTTCCCGAGCAAATGTTCTTCTGTGAATGAATTTCTCCCTTTTGGGCTCACGAATGAGATTCCCTCTTTAGTTTTAGTTCCTGCTTCTAAGTATCTAAGGTGAGTTGAATCTCTGTTTTTCTATGCATTCCTCTGTCTTTCTCTCATCGCCTATGTTTAAATAAAAGCTAAGCCCGGCAGGAGTTCTAGTAGTCAATAAGTCGTATTCCCTCGTAAAGCCGTAAAGCCAAGGCAAGGACTATGACTGAGGAAAGCAGCTATATCTGCGTCTGCTGTTATTCGAGGGGAAAGTCTCAAGTCAAAGGTAACCGAGGAGTGCTAGTAGAGTGACCCGCTAGAGTTGGCGCTAAGGGCAGTTCTGGGAGTTCGTTCCTGCATCTGGGAGATCTTCTAAGTAAGCCGCTAAAGGCGAGTGATGCCCAAGGCAATATGCTCTGAGAATTGTCGAAAAGGCTTGTTCCGCGAGACCCCTTCAATCTCTGATAAGGCCATTCATTCTTTCCTATCTAATCTCTGGTTTTCCTCCCTCCCCCTCCTCTGATTGAAAAGGAAAAGTGCTTCTCCTCGCTTTGATGTCAGGTCAGCTAGTGCTATGTTTAAACGACTATCTAGAAGTAGAAGTCTGAAATCATTCGTCAACCCTCGTAACTCCAAGTCAAGTAGCTAAGGAAGCGTCTTTCTTCCGTCACGGTAAACGGTTCTAGGACTTCTACTTCCTAGAAAGCATATCATAGATAAATTTCTTAACGCCTTTGAAGTCAAGCTTATTGTCAGGCTCAAGCCTGTCTGATCTTCCAAAAACATGGTTCATAGAGAATGAACATAGAAATTTTTTTTTAAATAGAAAGTGGTACCCTCATCTTCTTTGAAAAGACTACCCAAGCCCTCAGTGGAATGATTTAGCTATGTTGATCCTTCAGAGAAGGAAGTTTATTACTCTTTCAAACGGTCCGGGTCCCCACAAATTTTCGATAAAAGGGGAGGGATCCTCATAGTTAGCTGGGGAGAATCATTTCGCAGGAAAGGGCAGTGGAGGGTTTTGGGTCGCTGGGGAGGAACCGAAATCCTGAAGTAGGGTAGGGAGGATTAGGAAGGAATAGGGGCCTCGGTAAGGGAACTGCAGGTTTCTCGCAGATCTCCCTATTACCGGGAAACCTACAGAAGTAAGAATGGGAAGAGGAAAAGGAAATCCTACGGGTTGGATTGCTCGTGTGTCCACGGGACAAATTCTATTTGAAATGGATGGTGTGAGTTTGTCAAATGCTCGACAAGCCGCTACATTAGCGGCGCATAAACCATGTTCGTCAACCAAGTTTGTTCAGTGGTCGTAACGTAATTGGTTAGTGGGGAAAAACGGGCCGGGATTCAAAAGAATTGGGCGAAGTGTTTGTTCCTGAACGACGGAAGTGGAAAGACACTAAGGGAGAGGGATATACTCCTTTCTTTTTGTAATCGCCGAAATTGTACGACGAACCTTCTTGTTCCAGGCGTACGACCCGGATACGTTAAGGTTAAATTATACCGGCCCGGTTTAGAAAGTGATAGTAGTAAGAATAAATAAGAAAGAGAAGAGCTAAGATTCGGGAAAGGAAGCTTTATGGGAGAAAGGAGGAAAAGTATGTTCTGGGGGTGGGGCTATGTATGTAGAAAGGGATCAGCCTCTATCCATCCGGATACTCACGTAGGCTACCAAGTAAGTAAATTCGGGTAGTGTCTAAATAACAATGAAGCAAGAGCAAGCCAACAAGCTCAAACATGAACAGTTAGTTGGCGAGCTAGCTGCATCTCTTGTGAGTCGACCCGCGTACGGGCAGGCAGCGAGGTAAGATCGACGCAAGGGCCACATACGTACATCAACCGCATGTGTATGGTGCTGTTAGCAGGTGGGGCAGCATTGTTGTTCCTAGTCTCTGTTAGCAGCAAGCCTACTGAGTTCCCGGGGTCGGGCTGAGGCAGCCCACGGGGCCTGCATGGCGCAGCAGCCTAACCCCCGCCCCAGGGTGGGAACTCTTAGGAGCCGGTCACTGAGGTTGGTAAACTCAGGTGCCTACCGTACTTGTTTCTCTATCCATCCCCTCTCTCTGTAGGACTGAGGACGGAATTTTTTCTTTCGGGAGGAGGGGAGCACCTGACATTCATTTACCAGGGGGGCAAGCCAACCAACGAAGAGCTGGCTTACGGAGCTTACTCATCAAGGGGCGAAGGGGGGTTCATGCATCGGCATCACGTAGGATTTCCTTCAATAAGAAAGGATTGCCGCTGTGAGTGATCACGCACGATAGAGAATGATGGATCAGCGGACCGATTGATTGACCGAGATGTGATGCTCACTAATCGACCATGCAAAAATCTCCAAGCTCCTTTACTATACTATACAAGGGTTCCAAACCTGAAAGCTTTCTGTTCAAGGTCCCCTCGCTGTCTACTTCTCGAGTCCTGCGAGTCTACTAACGGGAACTGTCGTACAGTCGTATCTTCTCTTAAGAAAGATCGTAGATGAACTAACCTAACTAGATAAAACAAAGCGTACTGAAGACTTACTTAAGTGAAGCTCCGAAACCTATTCAGCAGTTGATAAAAACCAATTCATTCCAAGGCAAACAAACAGGTATTTCCTTTTGTCGTTCAGTCCTTCTCTCCTTCCATCCCATGTAGGCCTATTCATGCTTCTTACTATCCATCTTGATAAAATAGAAGAAAGGGAAATGAAGACTAGGCAAAATACCTAAATATCAAAAATCGAAAAGATCAAACAACTATATTATTGGGGAGTAGTACACCATAGTTCTAATCTTAGGATTACATATCGCTCATCGGCTCAGAGCTCCCAACTACGTCGAGCGAGTCAACAATTCGTGGATCCATGGTTTGGATGAAGCTATGTACCCGGGTAGAGATGATTTGTCTCAAAGATGTTCCGCTCATCCAAGAATATAATTGATCGGTAATTCGACCGACGACTCTAAGGGCATTAGCGCGGGCCTTCCATCTTACCGTGGCTATCTAGTCATTGACCCATTTGCTTGCGAAGCATATCATCGCTTCGTGCTGTTCCCTTATGCATTGATGATTACTGATTCAAATTGCTGCAATAAGCCGCCTCTCCGCTACGAGGTTCGCGAGTACCTTTGTTACCGCGCCCGAGCTAGCACTAGTTCGTACCTCGTTCTACTATTAGATAGTTTGAATAGGCGTCTTATTAAGCGATCTTTTCTTTTGACGTTATATGATCAGCCGCCGATGAACGCATGTGCAAAGTGAAGTTCATCTGCCATGCCCCCGGCCCCGCATAGGAATGAATGACCACGGTGGTAGTGCATTCTGGCGTAATAGGAAGGCTTGTGATTCGGCGAGAGTTCTTGATGAGGGCTGATCCATTATATAATAGAACGAAGTGAACAAGTTGCCGGAATTTGAACAGTGAGTTCCCGGGTGAGATACGGATTAGAACCTAGACGACCGATGCCCCGAGCCCATGGTTTGTCTTTTTTCCGACATGCCAAAAAAATGACTCGGAGGCCCTGTCTTTCTTAGAAAATCCGAGAGCACCCTATCCTCTCCTCGCTGAGCGACCCGGCATTTTCGTTCAAATATAATATAGGTCGGCCGGCTTGGTTGCTATTAGTAAATAGCGGGTGGCTACAGGCTCAGGTTGCTAGTTGGGTCAGTATTGCATTGAAACATGGTAGCTGCTTCTTCACTCTTCAAGTAGCTGAAGCTTTTGTTCAAGTCAGGAATAGCGATCTGGCTTAGCTCATTCACCCCTAAATGAGCCTTAGGGAAGATTCCTAGCTACTTAGACTTGTAAGACAAGAGCGACTATCAGGACTAGAAGAAGAACTAGTATCTGTCCAGCGCGCAGGAAAGAGAAGACAGAAGACAAAGTCAAAGTCTATAATATAAATAGAATAAGGGGTTAAGTTACATATGTAAACATCAACTAGACTTCGGTGGTTAACAACCACCTACTTCTTTGAAACATCAAATCCGGCGTAGTATGAGTTCTACGTTAGTAAACGAAGAATTGGGTGATAAAAAATCCTATGTCCAAAAGTAGAGCACCATTATCTGATCAGGCTAAAGAAAGACTTCAGGCCAAATTAGATATGAGGAAAGGTTGAAACGACAAGAAGAGTGCTTAGTGAGGCCCCGGAGGGAGGAAATTCTCGCGAATAAGGAAGCACGTCGACTCCGAAAGAAGCTCGCGAGAGGGAAAGAGAGGAAAAGCGGGCTTTACGTCAACAGTTCTTAGAAGAGAGGGAGAGGCTAGCAGCCGCTGATCGACTCAATAAAAGAGATTTCCTAGAGAGGCGCAATCAGTATAGTAAGTATTGGAGGCTATCTGAACAACTAGATTCATTTGGTAACTACTTACCTGACTATATCCCCTCGCCAACTCCCAGCTCTCCGGAAACTGCCCCTCTACCTAGGCCTCCCGCCCTCAACACTGAGAACCCTTCCTTGTCATCTCCGAGCACTGAACCTTCTGGACTCTCCGAAAATGCTGAAACCTCCTCTTATCCTCTTCGGAGACTTTGGACTATGAATTTATTCCAAGTCACGTTCCTACGGACCCTGCTTTAGAACGGTATTTTCGGAACCTCGAAGAGAATTTCAAGACATATGGTAGTAAGAAGAGGCTGGAAAAAAAAACTACTCACGATGAGTAAAACCAATGCTGCTATAAAACCTAGTACTCAGAGCCAACTCGATGCAGCTATACAGACCAAATAACCCGCGGCAGGCACCCTCACAAAGGACTGCCTTCCTACTTCTCTACTCGCTTCATATTACCTAATTCTGGAGGAATACATGACGAAGTCAACTACCCCTCACTACTTTATATAATATACGACATTAAATAGTGGTACTCTCAGAAGATAAAGAGGTAACCATTTGAAAAAAGAAAGCAAGCATACATTCCTCAACTCACTGATCTATCTGTTTATGAGTGGAATCGATTGGATGCCCGTTTACGATGCTTATATCGAAAGTTTTGACCAGGGCAATGGCATTCTTTCAAAAGCATAGCTAAAAGCCCTTTCTCCAGGAGAAAGGAAAGAGAAACCACTATATGTAGGTTACACGAGAACTTGTTGTATACCATACTTGTGTCGCCTCACAAACTCCCTTTCAGGGTCAATACCAAGAGAATAAGAAGAGGAAGAGAGTAGGAACCTACTCTCTTCCCTCCAAATAGCGGATAGTTGTCTGTGCCCAAGTTCTTCCATTCCCAAGTCAGCTAATGAAGGTTCGGCTCGCCTGTCTTTGAGAAGGGCTCTTCCTAAGTAGGAAATTTAACTTACAGGCATCCATCTTTTGATCCGGGTGCAAAACAATTCCATCTTTCTTTAGTAGATACGGGGATGGCTTCCTTGTTGGAGTACGTAGTGGTTCGGATAAAGACACGGTAGCTCGCTTTAATGACTTCTTTTTCCAGCGCCCTAGCCAAGCTGAAAGTCGAACGGACTCAATCGGAGCTACTGAGGGGAGCAAGAGCACCTATGCTATCGCCGGGCATTTTTCTTTGTGGTATCTATCATTCGACAGAAGAGAAATGATAATCTTAATCTTTTTCTATACTTTAATACAACCTTTTCCACTGAAGCTCAACGCGCGCGCTTTTGATCGCTCTGCTGAACAATCGGACCAGGACGGGGCACCAACCACGTTCCCCAGCTCTCGAGGCAAGGTAAACCTTAACCGTCGCGCAAACTCATCGGACTTCCAAGTCAGTTCAGGCTCACTTTTCACACCAGGAAACTGAGTTTCAACACGCGAAAGACGAAAGACAAGATTCGTCGAATCGAGGATATCAACACCCTTACCCTTACGAGAGGCAAGACCAGCTCTAGATGGGGAAAGGATTTTTTGAAAGGCCAGTAACAATGCGATATTCTATAGATAAGCAAGAAACGGAAGCTTCTCTTCTTATTTATGATGTACCGGCTTGAATTCACTTTAGGAAAGGATTTCTTTCTCCTCAAAGTAGGTGTTCGCTCCGCAGCACGAACAGGTCGAGATGTGACGTCGATCACATCGGGTGGGGCCATTCTCCCAGAGCAGAGCTTGAAGCAAGGGTCAGAACTTTAGGCGGGGGCCTCTGTCGATAGAGCTAAAGCAGTCATTCATTAATCCACCCTCGACATACTAAGGAAAACGGCTGATCCAACTACGGAACAAATACAGACATAAACAGAAAAAGTACCGTACGGAGCGAGCGCTCTAAACAGCTGCCCTCCAGCATTCGTCCTTCAAACTACCCTAAGGGCCCAGAGAAGAGGGGGCGCAGTAGAGGAGTTCAGTTCAAAGGCGAAGCTCACTTCAGGACTCCTTCACTAGGCTTTAGGGCAGCCTAAGTAACAAGAAAGGGGGTTAAATTCCTTGCCTGAAGTTGTGCTGGCTGATATAGCGTATTCGGCTTGAGACTGCACGGTGCTCTAGGCTTTGAAGGAAGGAAGTAAGGGCTTTCCAGCCTTATGGGCTTCCCTGCTTAAAAGCTCCTTTCTCTCCTGCCAGAGATCGGCTTTTCCTGCTTGCCTACTTGGTCGGAAAAGTCTCTGGACCCCGTCTGCCGCCCCCTATTATTCTAAGTCTAAGTTACTTCAATGCCTTAAGTTGTTCGTAGCGAGTAGTCTATTTTTGATTTAGTAGAAAGCCTGTTAAGAATTGAAGAAGAGGATAAGGGGAAATCTTTTTTAAATTCACTTCTCCAATCCAGATTTAACGAGAATTCTAATGAAAAAAACTTTGATGAGGAGGTGGAAAGCTTATCTATTGATGATGAGCTCTATAGCGATGAAGAGGTTGTGGAAGATATTGAAACTTATGAGGAGGTTGATAATGGCGTCCCCCGTATTAAACTTCCTATGAATCTTCTGAAGAAGATTAGGAGACCATGGAAGAAGTGCCTAATAGTGAGACTGTTGGGAATAACTATTGGGTATAACTATTTTCTAAGCAAGGTCAAAAATGGGGACTACAAGGTGATATGGAAGCGCTGGACATTGGAGACGGGTTCTTCATTGTCAAATTCGACATGATGGAGGACACTATAATTCTATATGGGAGGTCCATGGATTATCCTTGATCACTACGTTACAGTTCGTAAGTGGCAACACGATTTCAAACCGGCGGAAGCGGAGGAGGATAGCACTGCAATCTGGGTCCGATTTCCCCAGTTACCTATTTCATATTATAATGAGAAGGTGCTATACCATATTGCAAAAGCCATAGGCAAACCCCTGAAGATTGATATAAACACAGCCATGGCAGCAAGGTAAATATGCCCGTGTCTGTATCGAGATGGACCTCAAAAAGCCATTTGATCCCTCAAGTGGCAATTGGTAAGTATAATTATGTTGTTGAATATGAACACATTCATACTTTCTTTCATTGTGGCAGGGTGGGGCACCGGAAGTTGTTGAAGCCTTACCAACCCAACGACGTCTATCCCCTTGTACCAGTTTCAGTCATAATAAGTAAGAAGGCGTTCTTCTTTGACTCGCCTTTCTTGTTGATCTGTTTTAAGCTCCAGACCGCTAGTGGGACCTAAAAAAAGAA
>NW_021025875.1:922984-934390 GCF_004153795.1 Camellia sinensis
TTTGTAAAAATATCTCCGAAGGAAAACTCCGCCCGACTCAAAGTGGACGGTGAGTCAGGCTGGTTAAGACCGGTTGCCTCAAACGCTAAGTTTAGAGCCTCGTCGACCTCTTCGGCCTCCGCAGCGAACTCTCTCGTTGGTTCGGCAATTACCTCGACCACCGGCTCTACGTCTTGCTCCGAATCAGAAGCTTCGAAACCAATTTGCCCAAGGGTCTTGAAGCTAGGGAAGATAAGAGCCGTAAGGTGTTGTTCGCCGGATGGGATCGGAATGTCGTCCGCGGCCGAGAACGTAGTATAAGTGGGCTCGTATCGTAGGAGTATATGGGCGGCACCCCCCTGCTTCTGTACGTTTGGACGGCCAAAATACTTGAGTGCATTCTTAATCTCTGCAAAGACTGTGTCGTCAGCCGAGGTCAGAACCTTCTTCAACTTATTGCCTGCAAAAACAGAGGATTAGATTTGGAAAAGGAGCCGAATAAAAGAAGGGTCAACAAACAAGGAGTTACACAGAAAACTGGTTCACCTCTCCGTCTGGGAATAGGGTCTAGGCAATTTTTGCCTTTGTCGAATTCCCAGTTGCCTCGGACATTGACCATTACATCGTCAACTCGTTTGCCAGAGCTGGCAAGCATTGTTACCAGATGATGGTCAGTGTCCTTGGCCTTGAGAAAGTAACGACCGAGCCGACCGGAGGATTTGGCTAAAGCATAGCAGTGCCGAATCGCCAGAATGCCAAGGTTGATCCTGAGGCGTCGGTTCAACTCTATAATTCCCATTACGATTCGAAAGAAATTCACATTGGGTTGCGAGGGAATCAGACCCCAATGTTGGAGAACGGCCAAAAGAAATGGATGTAGGGGAAAGCAAACTCCGCCCTCCGCAATGGATAGGAGAGGAAAGACGATTATATTTCAGTCGTCCCTCTCCAT
Source organism: Camellia sinensis (assembly GCF_004153795.1). Lineage (NCBI taxonomy): Eukaryota > Viridiplantae > Streptophyta > Magnoliopsida > Ericales > Theaceae > Camellia > Camellia sinensis. The sequence goes on from NW_021025875.1 coordinate 923,916, forward strand.
ATCAAGGGAATTGTCCGTTACTAGAGATAGATGGACATTATTAGGAATAGAGAAATGTCTCCAGAACCTAGAAATACAAAAACACACCAAATACAAAAAATACAAAAATACAAAAATACAAAAATTTAGTAATATTGTAATAAATGTGAATGAAGGTGTTTGGTAATACTGTAATAAATATGGATGAATAAACGAGAAAGAAAATGATGGTAGAAATAAAAATGAAAAATTCTATACATATATAAAAATTGAATAATAGTAGGGATCATGAAAAAAAATATCATGAAGACCTTTATCCTTTGATAAGTGTGCAGTGTTTTATTGTATGTATAATCCAAAGGTAGAGAATCTTTCATGATCATTTTCATGATTCCTAACATTACTCCAAATGAAAGTACCTAATTTAAATAACAAATACTAGAAATTAATACTCCATCCGTCCCAAAACAATGGTCCATTTTGGGAAATCCAATTTTTTTGGTAGTACAATTATTGCACTTTAAAAAAAATGATTTTCCAAAATTACCCTTTGATAGTATATTTTTTTGGGAATGTCAATGTCATAATTGTATTTTTTATGTTGTTAATGAATTTAAAAGAAGGACAAAATAGAAAATTTATATTATTTTTGTACTTGATTTTTGAAAATGGACTAATATTTTAGGACAATAGAAAATGGAATAAGAGACTAATATTTTGGGATGGAGGGAATATTTTTAATTGTAGCACAAATCAAATCCCTAATTTTAGCACAAATAACAACAAACCAAAATCCCTACTTTTAATATAAATCACCACCAATTAAGGTTCATAATTTTAACATATCAAAATCTCTTATTTTAACATAAATAATAACAAATTAAAATTTTTTACAAATCAAAACTTAGCAAATAACTATAAATTGGTACTCATAATTTTTATTTAAAAATAAAAAATCATAAATAAAGTTACTTGTAAACAATAAAGAGAAGATATCAAGGTTGTAGTGTGATCCCAAATCTGTATTGTATAATTCTAATCTGGTGAATCGCGAGTTGATAAATTGTAAAGTAACAAAGAGAGATAAAAAAAAAATTAAAAAAAAAAAACCTTGCTACTGTTTTCCCATGAATCAAAAAATAATTAATTGGATGAGAAGGAGTGTTTGGGTGTGTGTGTTAACGTGTTTAGAAATTGGGTGCATGTGTGCGTGTGTTAGTAGGTCAAAGTGTGTTGCCAAATGGGCTACTGTGTATTATGTATATAAGGCACTGGGTGTAAGCTCAAAAAAAAATTATTTGAAAATTATTTGAAAAGTCAGGGGGGCACGTGATCTCCTTGGCCCTAGGGATGACAATCTGAACCCGACCCGACGGGTACTCGACCTTCCGACCCCGAATTCAATGGTTATTCACCGAAAAATATCCCCGACGGGCCGCGGATGGTATTCAAAATTTCATCACCGATGACATTCGGGCCGGGGACGGGGATAAATGTTTGAGCCCCGGAGCCGGCTCCGGCCCCGTTTAGTCCCCGAGGTAAATTTACCGTTTTGTCCCTAGGTATATATAACATGCTTGTGTTTGTTTAGGGTTTCACACACACACACACTGAACACACACTTAGCTTTTCACTCACACACGGCGTTGCTCTGCTCTGCTCCTCTCTCTCTCTCGATCGCTACTGGTTTGGTCTCCCCCTCTCTCTTTCTCTCACCGCCGTACCTCCCTTCTCACCAGCGATCCCCCGTCACCACCGATCCTCCCTTACCGCCTCTGTCGTTTACCGTTTTGCCTCCCCCTCTCTTTCCATCTCACACATGACAGGGCTGCTGCTCTCTCTCCCTCACCGCCGCTCCTCCCTCACTGCTCTCTCTGTTTAGGTATCTCTCTCTCTCTTTAGGGATTTCGATCTAGGGTTTACATATATGTATATATTATATATATATATATATATATCTATATATATATATCTGAGTGTATATATATTTTCTTGAACCTCTTTAATTTTTTTTTTTTAAGATCTGTTTTTTTGGATATGTTTATATATGTATGTATATATGTTTTTTTTTTAGATCTGTTTATATATATATATATATATATATATCTGAGGGTTTACATATATAGTTAATATTCATTTTAATATATAGTTATATCTGTTTATCTGTTGATCTGTTGACTCGTGAAGGAAAAAGACAAGAGGAATACTGTTATATTTATTTATTTATTTATTTATTTTTGATAGGGAGGAACATTGTTATGTTAGTATCTCCTATTTTGAAGCAGATGGTGTTGGCTCAATTATACTAAGATGTAACAAAGGAAAAGAAAAGAAAAATAACATTCCATAAAAATTGAGTAATTTGTACGAACTCGGGTTTAGACTGGAACTCTTAGTTGACTGTTAGTTCACAAAATCTAATCCATGGTATTAATTCAATTTAGTTCACAATATCTAATCCATGAATAGAGCCAGAGAACATCGCTATTAGTTTTCTGTTTGTATCTAGTTTTTTGCACTATACAAGTACCAAGTAGAAAGTTTCATCCATGGATTATAATTGTTAATTCTGCAAGTTTAATTGTTGCTTGTTTAATCTGGATGCTGGTTATACAATGAACATAGCAATATCATGAGTCTAAAATGTATACCATGAACATGTGAGGTTTTAAAGAATGTTTGAGACCGAGGCACTGAAAGATTAGAATTCTTAGGATATTTGGATATTTGGATGTGATTAATGTTTACATTATAATGAGCTGCCTTTGGTTATTCATTTCATGTTATTTTTGTAAAGGTTAAAAATGTTAGAAGTTAACTCTCAAGTACCAGTTAACTCTCAAGTACCATTTGATAGTGAGGCATCACAACAATCATTGCCACCTACCAATTCACCTACCAACTCACCTTCTCCCCTCTCTAATCAAAATGTTATTGACTTAGAAGAAGAGTCTAATACTAGTGGAGAAACTAAAAGGAAAACTAGTGTTGTGTGGGAACACTTTAAGAAACAACAAGTCAATGGGGTGTGGAAGGCAATATGTGATTATTGTAATAAGCATCTTGGAGGTGATTCAAAAAATGGAACTAGGCATTTGCATGATCACTTTAAGAGTTGCACTAGTGCTAATGTGTTTAAGTATGCAACTACCTATGTTTATTATTGCTATAATTGTCTATAGTGAAATGGATAATGCAAGAACTACTGATGAAACTGAATCATCTGAGGCCAGAATAGCAAGGCTCGAAAGAACAGTGGAAATGTTGACTGAGGCCTTAAGGCTGCAACAACAGAACCAACAGCCCCCACCTCTTCCAGTACAGCCAAAGCCACCTGTTAATGATGATATAATAGCTCTGACACAGAAGTTTAGTAAGATGAAACCGCCATCCTTTCAGGGAGGCCTTGAACCCTTAAAGGCTGAAGCGTGGGTGCTTGAAACAAAAAAGTTATTTGAAGTGTTTCCGTGTTCTGAAGCACACAAAGTCCTATTGGCTACCTTCACCTTACAAGAAGAGGCCAGAAGGTGGTGGATGCTGGTCCGCGACACAAATACTGCTATGGATTGGGCTCAGTTCAAGGGAGCCTTCTTTGAGAAATATTTCCCACAGTGTGTCAGGGACAGAAAGGTGACTGAATTTGAACAACTGAAACAAGGTACCATGTCCGTGGTTGAGTATGAGACAAAGTTTACTGAACTTGCCCGATATGCATCACACATGGCGGACACTGACTACAAAAAGGCCAGGAAGTTTGAAGGCGGCCTTAATGTAGAAATTCTTGATAGAATTAATGTTTTGAAACTGTTGAAGTATGTGGATGTTCTTGACCGAGCAATCATGGCTGAGTCGAACATTGAGGCACTAAAACAGACTGAAACACCAGCGTCTGAATGGCGGGGTTTTAAATTCAAGAAAGACAGAAATAATTCATCGAATAAGAAGCAAAATATGGGGTCAACAACCAGTTCCAGTCAGGGAAGTGGTTCCATACCGCCCTATTCTGAATGTGGTAAGAAACACAAAGGGGTTTGTTATAAACTTTCAGGTGCTTGTTACAGGTGTGGCAAGGTGGGCCACATGGTCAAAGATTGCGCTTCCACTCCTTAGGGCAATAGTAAAGCTGCACCAAGCGCCGCAGCATCAACTACTCCACTAAAACCTAACCCCAAAGCTACTGGGAAAGAGCCTATGAGGCAAGGCTGAGTGTTCGCACTCGTACCGGGAGACGTACAAAATACCGAGACCGTCGTGTCAGGTATACTCTCAATTTGTGCTCAAAATGCGTATGTTTTGATTGATTCGGGGTCTACACATTCATATGTATCGCATGCTTTTTCGCAAAAATTGAATAGACCATTGGAACCCATGAACTATCTGTTAGCTGTATCTTCACCTATTGGGGGATCTATGACTTGTGCTTATACGTACCTTGCATGTGAAATTATTGTTGGGGATGTTCATTTGTATATTGATTTATTGCCTCTGAATGTTGATCACTTTGATGTGATATTGGGAATGGACTAGTTAACAAAATACCGTGCTACCATAGATTGTGCAACAAAACAAGTTATTATTCGTCCACCCAGACTGCCTGAATTTGTGTTTAACGGAGTAAGAGTAGTACCTCCCCCATATCTGATTTCATCCATGAAAGCTCTCAAACTGATTAGAAAGGGGTGTAAAGGGTATCTATGTTCTGTATTGACTGTACCTACTGATGATAATACTGATGTGAACAATATTCCTATAGTCAGAGAATTCTCAGATGTTTTTCCAGATGATCTATCAGGGGATTTGATTGATAGGGAGATTGAGTTCACCATTGATGTGATTCCGGGTACACAGCCCGTATCTAAAGTTCCTTACAGAATGGCACCAACAGAATTAAAAGAGTTAAAAGTTCAGCTGCAAAAATTGTTAGATAAGAAGTTCATCAGGCCCAGTACTTCACCGTGGGGCACACCAGTCTTATTTGTAAAAAGAAAGACGGCTCACTGAGACTCTGCATTGATTACCGTGAATTGAACAAGGTAACAGTGAAAAATAAATATCCATTGCCTCGCATTGATCATTTATTTGATCAGTTACAGGGTGCCCAAGTGTTTTCCAAGATTGACCTTAGATCTGGATACCACTAGTTGAAAGTCAAAATAGGGGACATAGAAAATACTGCATTTCGAACGAGGTATGGACATTACGAATTTCTAGTTATGCCTTTCGGAGTTACCAATGCACCTGCTGTATTTATGGACTTTATGAACAGAATTTTTAAACCATTCCTCGATGACTTTATTATTGTATTTATAGATGACATTTTAATTTATTCCAAAAGCATGGAGGAACATGAACATCATTTGAGAATTGCCTTACAGACCCTAAGAGAACAGAAACTGTATGCTAAACTGACTAAATGTGAATTTTGGCTTGACAATGTTATGTTTTTGGGGCATGTAATCAGTAAAGATGGAATTTCAGTTGATCCACAGAAAATTGAAGCAGTAGTGAACTGGCCTAGACCGACAAATGTCACCAAAGTCCGGAGTTGTCTAGGCTTAGCCAGGTATTACAGAAGGTTTGTCAAAGATTTCTCCAAAATTGCCCTACCACTGACACAGCTGACTCAAAAGGGGATATCATTTGACTGGACCGATCTGAGGGAATCAGCTTTCCAAGAGTTGAAAACTCGACTAGTGACTGCACCGATTCTCACCTTACCTTCAGGTACGTATGCTTCTCATAAGGGTTTGGGATGTGTTTTGATGCAGAATGGGAAAGTGATTGCGTATGCTTCTCGACAACTGAGACCACATGAGAAGAACTACCCGACCCATGATTTGGAACTTGCTGCAGTGGTGTTTGCATTGAAAATTTGGCGTCACTACCTTTATGGGGCGACATGTGAAGTATACACAGACCACAAAAGTTTAAAGTATTTCTTCACACAGAAAGAACTGAACATGAGGCAGCGGAGATGGTTAGAACTGATTAAAGACTATGATTTGCAAATTTTGTACCATCCCGGGAAAGCTAATACCGTTGCCGATGCATTGAGTCGGAAATCGATTGGAAATTTGGCCTGTTTACTCACCGGACAGAAAGAATTGCTTTGTGACCTTGAGAGACTTGAAATTGAGATTGTTTTACGTGAATAAGGTGGAACCTTAGCTGCTATTTCTGCTCAACCGGCACTGATTGAAGAGATTAAAGAGAAACAGCAACGGGATGACTTCTTGAAAAAGATCATCGAAGAACGGGAATCTAAACCGAGACCGGATTTCAAATTTGAGAATAATGTGTTGAAATTTCAGGGAAGATTATGTGTACCGAATGATTTTGAACTGAAAAGAAGAATTCTACAAGAGCGACACAATTCAAAATTGTCTATCCATCCAGGAAATACGAAAATGTATCAAGACTTGAAATTGAATTTCTGGTGGCCGGGAATGAAGAAAGAAATTGCTAATTTTATGTCAAAATGTCTTCATTGCCAACAAGTTAAAGCCAAACATCAACGACCCGCAAGTTTACTGTAACCCTTACCGATACCGGAGTGGAAATGGGAACATATCACTATGAATTTCATTGTCGGTTTACCTCGCTCCAGTAAAGGTATGGATTCAATTTGGGCTATTGTTGATAGATTGACTAAATCTGCTCATTTCTTACCTGTCAAAACAATTTATAATGCGGACAAATTGGCTATACTCTATATTGATGAAATTGTGAGATTGCATGGAGTGCCTGTGTCCATTGTTTCTGATAGGGACTCGAAGTTTACATCGAGATTCTGGCAAAGTCTGCAAACTGCATTGGGTACTAAACTGAGACTGAGTAGTGCCTACCATCCTCAGACAGATGGTCAGTCAGAAAGAACCATCCAGACTCTAGAGGATTTACTGAGGATGTGTGTTCTTGATTTCTAGGGAAATTGGGAAAGTCATCTGCCGTTTTCTGAATTCGCCTACAACAACAGTTTCCATTCAAGTATTGGTATGGTGACTTTCAAGGCTTTATATGGCAGGAAATGTCGATCTCTGATTTGCTCTGCAGAAGTTGGAGATGGGCTTTTGCTTAGGCCCGAGATTGTACAGGAAACCACCGAAAAAGTGAAATTAATTCAACAGAGACTGAAAACCGCACAGAGTCGACAGAAAAGTTATGCGGATGTCCGAAGGCGAGACAGAGAGTATGAAGTAGGTGATCATGTTTTTGTGAGAGTGACACCAATGAAAGGCCAGACTCGTTTTGGAGTCAAGGGTAAGCTAGCGCCGCGATATGTCGGACCATATGAGATTATTGAGAAAATCAATCCGGTGGCGTATCAAGTAGCGTTTCCTCCTAAAATGAAGCATATGCATAACGTGTTCCATATCTCAATGTTGAGGGAATACCTTCGAGATCCCTTCCATGTGATTGAGCCTACCCGTGTAGTGCTAAGTGATGACTACACTTATGAAGAACGGCCTAATCAAATTGTGAACAAACGGATCAAAAAGTTAAGAAACAAAGAGATTCCGTTAGTAAAAGTTGACTGGCAAAACCATGGTGACGTGTATGCCACTTGGGAAAGGGAAGATGATATCATGAAGAGATATCCTGAATTGTTCCCATTGAGTCCTGTTTTCTTCCAGAATGAAGGTAATTCGAGTTTGGAGGACCAAACTCTTTATAAGGAGGGGAGACTGTAACAACCCTCAGCGCTGTTTACTGATAACACTACTGATTAGTGCTAATCTATGATTAAGCATGTTAATTGACTGACTGACTGACTGACTGAATTACTAAACTGATTGATTGATTGTGCTAGTTTGAATGCAATTGTATCTGTTGACTGTTAAATTATATGTTCATGTTTTATGCTTTAAACTGCAAATTGAAGGCCTTATCGGCGGCCGAATTTGAAATTGATTGATGTTTTGTGCTAATTAAGATTTATATGATTTTATGGCATATTTAATTGAAATTTGATTGGGTATGATTAAATTAGATTTAATATTAATAAAATACGAGAGTTGGACTTATCTACAAATTTGCCACCTAGTGGAGTAATCTAGGCTAACCTCTTTTCACCTTATACACTTTTGATACAACATTTCCCTCAGCCTTTTTGAGAGAAAAACCAAATGAGAGAGAGAGGAGTAGAGAAACTTGGCTTCATCTAGAGGATTGCTTAGAGAATTGGAAGATTTGAAGGATAATTTGCATAATTGAGCTCCCATATCTTGCATTCAAGACCTAAGGTAGGACATTTACCTTCTTGTTTGTGAATTCAAGCTAATTGTTGCGTGGTTCATGGTAAATAGGAGCCTAAGATCATAAATTGGTTATAGATTGTTGAATAGAGGTTTAATTCATGCATGCATGTGCATATTTTGAAATTTAAAGTTGTTTTCATGGAAATTCTTGCATGCATGTCCATATTATTGTTATAGTCCATGAATTCCTCATATTTTTGAAAGAATTGGCTCATTTGTTCTTGAATTAGAAGCTTTGAAGTTGATTAAATTCACGCATGTTATGTCTTACATCATGTTCATGGAATTTGTTTGAATTTGGGTTTAATTGACTCACCTTTGGGCCTTGATTTTATAAATTGAGCTTTAAATCATGTTAAACTATGAATTTACAAGTGTTTTCCAGAAAATTGGCCCAAGAGGATCGAATTTGATGCATTAAAACTTGATTTTGAGCTTGAAGTTCAAATCTGGAAATTCCAGATCTTGGACTCCCGCTCGAGCGGGGTAAGTGGCGCTCGAGCGGGAAATTCGTGTATCCAACACTTTTGTTGTGTTTACAGTCCGCTCGAGCGGGGTTTTGCACGATCGAGCGAGGACTTGTATCACACGCTCGAGCGGGTGTCGAGCGCCCATCGAGCATGATTTTCACACATCCAGTACTTTTGCATTCCGCTCGAGCGGGAAAGTTTACGCTCGAGCGGAGCCTTTTGTTTTCACGTCCGCTCGAGGGGGGAAACTCACGCTCGAGCGGGACCTCTGTTTTCTGAAAATTCTGAAAATATTTTTAAAGTGCATCTTTGCATCCTCATTCCATCCTAGGCATTCCTAGGCCTAGTATAGGGCATCTTAATAAGGATATTGTTGTAGAACCACACCGAGTCAAGATAGGGATTAAGTTATTATTTCCCAACTGTGTAGCTTAGTGTGTGTTCACTCTGTAACTGTGTAGGGTTGGCATCCGAGGACGCATACTAGCTTATCTGTAGCCCAGAACTCTGTGAGTAACAATGTTGTAAAGATATGTTCAATTGAGATTATTTTCTGAACTAATGACTGTGCTACTTTATGAAATGACACTGTTTATTGAATGAATGTTTGTCCTATTTATGAACTGCATTTGTGGCATCCATAGCAATATACTGTTACTGCTACTGTCATTGAGATCTCTATCGGTTCCCATGTTGGAACCACTACTGTTTACTGATATGATGGCCATTAATTGACTGTTCGATCTAATAAGACCTACTGTACTGCTTTGCTATTAGATGTACCACATATGACTGTTATAGTTTCTGAATTTCTGTATGGCATGAATTATGAGCCACAAACTGAACGACTGATATATCGATAAATGACTGTTTTAAATACTAAAAGGACATTCATTCTTAACATCCTTACGCATATGTTATTCACTGGGCTTTAGCTCACTGCTCATATATATATGTAGGTGTTCAGGCACCGGACCGTTGCTAGGGGTGTCAAGCTTAACTCTTGTTTGTCAAGCTAACCTTTGTGCCTCACTTTGAGGTTCCAGAACTGTTCAAGCTGAGGCTGCTTGGGGTGTTATAGTTTTTCCCCCTCTTTGTTTATGTTCTATATAGACTGAATGATGTTGTACTGTACTGTTCTAATAGGGATTAAGTCCCTATCCTGAATGATTGCATATATTGTACATACTGTTCTGGTACTGATTGTATATGTGTTTTAAAAAGTCTTTTTGCTTACAGACTGTCACAGCTCATTGGACATCTTTTAATTACTGTTTTGGCTTCCACCAGCCCCTGTACTCTGTATTACTGTATTACTGTTAAGCAGGCCTTCGGTAATCTCGGATTACTGGCCGGTTACGGTGCTAAACCCATAGAGGCGGGTTTGGGTCGTGACAAAGTGATATCAGAGCGTTATTAAATCACGAGTTATACCGCACATACGTGTCCAAAGGAGCTATAGGATGTCCTAGAAAAGTGATTAGGGCATTACATAAGCATGATAAGTATGTGTGGCTAAGACATGAATATAACTGTTAATGTGATAATCTGTCTAAGTATGCAACTGCCTATGTTTATAATTGTTATAACTACCTATAGTGAGATGGACAACGCAAGAAATGTTGATGAAACTGAATCCTCTGAAGCAAGAATGGCAAGGTTGGAGAGAATAGTGGAACTACTAACTGAAAGACTAGGGCAACAACAGAACCAACAGCCCCCACCTCCTCCAGTACAACCAGAGCCACCTATGAATGATGATATCATA
>NW_021025875.1:947751-958827 GCF_004153795.1 Camellia sinensis
TAACGTAGTTCATTTTTGTGCTAGGTGTGTGGACAAGCATTCTTGCTTGTTTGAGCTTCCCATGGTGTGTTTCACATTTTCTTGAGCTCCATGGAAAAAGTTATTAGTACTGGAGCATAGTTAGGTGATGTTCTAAGAATGGTATGATTCGTGAAGTGAGTCAAATTTGTGATTTTATATTGGCGTATAGGAGAATAGTAAAACATAATATTTGGAGATTAATAAGTGGCATAATCGCATACTGCTCTAAAAATATCGGATAATTTTTCTCTAATGGAGTGTATTTCATAATATTTTGTGTTTCATATCACATAATCTTCACAATCCAAATCGTATCTCATATAAGTGCAATGCTATATATATATATATATATATATTTTCCTCGAGTTTGGATTTGTTAAATTTAAAGATCTCAACTTTATGGTGAATTTGATCCATTATTGAACTAAGTTGGACTCTTTTCGGTAATATAAATTGTTTGTATAGAACTAACTAAGAAAATTATCCATACAAAAAAATAAGTTGATCCAACATTGATTGTCATACTATTAGATCATTTTTATCTGTATAGCCTAAATATTTTTAAGAATAGACCGTCAATGTGTTAAAATATATAGAAGAAACAGAGAGGTACAAAGCAGAAAAACGCCTCTGTTTAGCAGGAAAACTCAGCACATTAGAAGAGATGGAGTTGCCAACAGATTCAGGAGTCATGTTCTATCTGGTGGCCACAGATCCTATGTGGAAATATTGCAAGGGGTATCTTCCATGGAAACTGAGAAAGCAAGTTCCATCTTAAAAGTTACTGAAGAGGGTACTGGATGGCTCCTTGGAAGCGTCATAATTTGCCTTAAAGCTGAATACTCTATCCTCAACATTACCAAAGCTCTGTTGGAGAAAGGTTTGGAGCATATTATGGTCAGAAAAGGGCGAGGTTGTGATATTATACTAACTTTTAACTCTCAAGATGAGATGCAATCAAACATTGGCAATCTCAAGGAGTGGTTCAAGGATTGGAGTCAATTTGTGGTGGAATGGAAGTCTGGGTTTCATATGGATCAAGAGAGGTGTGTGTGGTTGAAGTGCTTTGGCGTTCCCCTGCATGTTTGAAATCGAAACACTCTAATGCCATTGGAAGCTTATGGGGATTTGTACTCAACCTAGAGGGTGATATCTGTCAACCAATAACTTTCTCTCATGCTAGAATGAGAGTCGTTACTTCATCTATGGAGTTAATTCATAAAACCTTGATCTTGGAGTGCAAGGATAAATCATATTCCATTTTTTTGTATGAAGATCATCTACCAGATTTAGATAGTTTGAAGTATAATGGTATAGATGGTTATAGCTTCCTTGAAACCTGCTGTAGTACAGAGGGTGGGAACAATCCAGTGGTTGATGATAAGGAAAATGGAGATGATGTTGAAGTGGCTGAGACCAGTGCCATGTTTGGTGTTGGGATTGCTTGCACAAATGAGGTAGCACAGAGAAATGCAACTTCGGACTGTCATTCAGGGAAGGAGGTGGACACAGTGGTTGAAGAGACAACTTGCATTGGAGGCTCTTGCAGAGGAGGAGCGTGTATTGAGGAGTCTTTGATGGATAAGACAGCACATAGCTCACAAAACAATCATGACAGCCTAAGGTGTGTTGAACAAGTCTATACATCTGGTTTTATTCGAAGCCTCAATGAGTCCAGTGCAGGAGTTAGACCTAGTATCAATTTGGAAGTGGATTTGGCCCAATTACCAAATCATAATTTTTTTAGTGGCCCCTCAATCAGGCCCAATGAGCCTAATGTCATCAGTCCAACTAATTCAGATACTTATAAAAGCTCATAACATCACCTATGGAGAGGTAACACAACTTTGACTCTCGAATACACAGAGCTTTTGTCTATTTGTCTATTTTGCTGACTTAGGCATCGGAGGGGTATTCGGCACACATCCACCGCTAGTTCGCGTTTGTGTTTTTAGGGAGTAAAGCGACGACATTTGGAGGAGCGTAGACTTGATTAATAGGATTATACGAGAAGATTATTTCTTGCTCGTACAATATTGATCTTTACTAAAATTTTAATTCACATAATATAATTATGTTAAAAATATTAGATTAACTTTTTTTTTTTAATTTAAAAAAAGATCACTATAATTTTTTTCCTACCCTGTGAGTCAGTGATTTATTATTTTAATTAAACCATGGCATCTCATAAAAATCTTGCAAAAAAAATCCTGATTCTATCCAAAGATGAATTCTAAGCCACGTGACGTAGTTCATTTTTGTGCCAGGTGTGTGGACAAGCATATTGTAATGCTTGTCCGAGCTTCGCGTATAGGCTGAGTAGAGAATTCGTAAAATCTGTAATCCGATCCAGTTCAGTCTAATTTAGTAGGTTTGGATTGGTTTTTTGAATCCGTGGTTCGGTTCCGGATTGAAAAATTAAAAATCCATAGTTCACGGATTGGTTCCGGATTGGAACCGATCCGAACAGTATACAAATAGTCTATATTTGTATAAGTCGGCTCGTACAGCAGAAGAATGTGGGCCGCCCTTCCTTGTTTTTGAAGGTTTGAACGGCCAACAAACTGTAGCGCGGTTTTGATTTCTGCAAGTATAGCGTCGTTGTCTGAGACCAACACTTTCTCAAGTCGCTTCCTGCATAAACAAAGCGATTAGATGTATATAGAGCCGAATACAGATATGGAAATAACAGAAACAAAAGTAATCTAATCAGCCACCTAGTTCGCCTTTTCGCCTTGGCACGGGGTCTAGGCAATCTTCACCCTCGTCGAATTCCCAATTGCCTCAGACAATAACCATCACGTTATCGACACGCTTGCCAGAGCTGGCAAGCATAGTCACTAAGTGATAATCGGTATCCTTGGTTCTAAGAAAGTAGCGTCCTAGTCGGCCAATAGATTTGGCTAGAACATAACAATGCCGAACGGCGGGTATACCTAAGTTAATCCTAAGACTCCGGTTTAGCTCTACAATCCCCATTATGATGCGAAAAAAATTCACGTTGGGCTGGGAAGGGATTAGACCCCAGTATCGAAGAACGGCCCTAAAAAATGGGTGAAGGGGAAAGCGGACTCCGCCCTCAATAATTGACAGAAGAGGAAAGACGATTGTGCTCTCATCATCCCACTCCATATCAGTGGTGCTGTCTGCCAAAAGTGACAGATGGACTTCATCGGGAATGGAAAAATGGCGTCGAAAGCCGGAGACTCGATTTGCTGAAAGGAGCTCCTTCAAATGTTTTTCTATCTTGGCTAGCCCAAGGATTATGGAAAACTAAAAGCAAACAAGGAAGTGGGATCGGAAGTGAAAGAGAAGAAAACTTACAAGAGGCGAAAGGAAAAACGAGAAACAAGGAGTTACAAAAGCCGCAAAGTGAAGGAGTTGCACTAGAAGATGAACCAGATATTTTTGAGTATTCAAAACATACACTCGAGGAGACAATTTTAAATCACATTAAATGGAGGCAGTGTACGAAGGGGCGGGAAATCGTTCTAATGACCAAAAAACGTGTGCGCGTCCTGACACACATTGGGAAGAGGATTAACCACCGAATTTTTGACTTTCCAGGCTCGAAGCCATACACTCCGACTAACTGATGCTAGTGGGGTGTTTGGGAGGCAATTGTGGGAGCCGAATTTCATTGGGTCAATAGGGACAAATGGACGAGTCCAGTCCGGGACATAACCTTTATTCGGCATTGATCCTAGTCAATTGAAGGGCTGAATAAAATAATCGACATTCCAACCAGTAGAACAAATGTCGAGTAGAAGTACATGTAAAGGATCGAGGATGGGTCTGGCCCTAAGGCCCAAAGAGAATAATATAAATACAAGATCATCAGTCAGAGAAAGGTATGTGAGAATGAGTATGTTTAACTTATGATACAAGCAATCAAGAGAGTATATACTGACTTGTCCGTCGGAGTGCTAATTCCGGCACCCCCAACCGGAGTGTTCATTCCTTTTCAGGTGACTAGCTAAGGATCACGAGCGTCCCCCAGGATTAGAAGAGTATTTCCAAACCTCCTCCCCACAATTACAAGTAACATTTGCAAAAGTAGATTATTATTATTAAAATTTTAATAATTGGTACGTACTTGATTCGTTGCTTTCACTTGAGCATCCCTATTAGGCTCCAATCTGGTAATTACTTTTTTAAGTTCATTAATCACTTCTCTTATTATTTCATTGGATGAGGTAACACCTTGGAATTGAGGATTTAAAAAATATCTTTCAAAAATAAAAGGACAATTAATAATTGTAAGTAAATATACATTTTATAATTGAAATCGTAACACTTACCAGCCGCATGCAAATCTTGATGCAATTGAAAAGACCATCGAGTATCAATAATTTTTCAATATTTGGTGTAGTAACGACAATCTCTTTTAATTGCCAACTTTGCTCTATCACCACTTGAACAACATATTGCTCTCCAATTTCATCAATACCTTTATCTAACAACCCAAAATAATATTCAGCAGTCCTACTAATAATATTAGAGGCATCAATTGATTTGTGAAATATAGTACCTCTATTGCAGTACACTAAGAAGTTGATGATGCGTTGCCGAGTTAAACTGCTACAACCATCACACATGATGGATACACCTCTCTCTGCCCAAATTCCCTTGAATGATCCTATTCATTTTGTCATTTCATCATTGTCACGACCCGAACCCGCCCCTATGGGTTAAGGCCATAACCGGCCAGTAATCACGAGATTACCTACAGCCTCAAACCAAATAAGACAAGACTCATCAGAGTAAAATGGGCCAAACGGAAGCAAATTTAAAACTTTGTCCATAGAGCCGTGCTTATATGCACACCATAACATTCCATATGTACATATGTTAATAACTCACAACAGAAAGTGTAATGACATAAGATTCTATATAGACAGGATCATCCAAACTAAGTCAACCCATGAAAACTATATACAGACGTATTCAAAACTTCGCCAACCTGACAAAATGTAAATACATAACAAAAGGGCGAAGACGGGTCTCGTGCATGAGACACAAGGGCTGACTCTCTCAAAACCTTAGTTTGTTCCATACAGACTTCACTGAGGCGGGTCTGGACTTCTCTTGCTCCACCTACAAACACATGAATGAACGTGAGCGAAAGCCCAGTGGATAATATCAAATCAAATACAGAAGTTACATAACAATGTAGAACAATATGTTCCAAACGGCCTTGGGCCAATTCATATTCTATTAACAGATATTTAACTATACGAAATTCAAATCAAGTGACTGTAGTTCCAAAACATCTGCCTTTGGCCCATTCATTTATGTCAAAACGGCCTTCGGTCCATTCATTTCTGTCAAAATGGCCTTCGGTCCATTCGTTTACGTCAAAACGGCCTTCGGCCCATACATTCGTGTCAAAACGGCCTTCGGCCCACTCATTCATGTCAAAACGACCTTAGGTCCATTCGTACATGTCCAAACGACCTTTGGTCCACTCAGTTCTATCAAAACGACCTTAGGTCCATTTATTCATATCGAAACGACCTTCGGTCCATTCATTCGTTCATGTCAGACTTTTGTCCACAATCCCAATTAGTAACTCATAAAGCTTATAAGGGAATAAACAGTTGGACATTGTTAAGCTTTCAAATTTCGATATTACTCATAGTGATCGGCTTGTGGATTTGCCCTGGAGCTTGACCCTACACATTTCACGAACACAAAAGGGTTACTAACAGTTCAATCCATTCTTTAATTCACATATTCCTCTTTAGGCTTTATTCTTATCTCGTTAACTCATTTACAATGCTCAATGCATGCCTAAGAGTGCTTACAAGTGAAAGAGAACGGAAAACAGAACACAGAATGCAATTTCAGAATTTCAGAAAATAAGGTCCCCGCTCGAGCGTCAACTTCCCCACTCGAGCGGACGCTTAAGGCCTGCAAAAATACTGGTTACATCAAAATCACGCTCGGGCGTTAACTCTGTCGCTCGAGTGGATGGCCTGTCTACATAGCTCCCCGCTCGAGCGTCAACTTCCCCGCTTGAGCGGGAACCATGTCTGCAAAAAGTGCTGGAAGCACGATTTTCCCGCTCGAGCGGCACTTAACCCGCTCGAGCGGACATCAAAAATCTGGGTTTTCCAGATTGAGTTCTTGAGCTCCAATTCGATTTTCAACCAACAAATCATGCATGTTATGGCTCAATTCTCAAATATAATTATACTAACATGATGTAAACCTTAAATCACAACCCAATGAAGCTCAATTCACAAATAATTCGCATGTATGCCCCAAAATATGTCAAACTCATCACCAACATGCTCAAATTCAAACATTCAAGACTTACTCTCCCATAATTTGTACGTGCATGTGGGAGATGCTCACCATTCTCAACTCATTTGGTGAAGAGGTGGTCAAAACATGAGTTTCCTTTAACATTTCACATGGATTATACATATTTGTGCTCAAACATGCAATTTCAAGGTAATTTCTTACACGCATGCACATATTAAGCTTCAATCCAACAAAATTAACCCAACTCACGCTCTTTCTCCTTGTTCAACTCTGAATTTACAAATAGCAAACAAGAATCCATGATTCAAGGGATAATTACTCACCTAGGAGCCTTAAACGCCCAAGTTCTAGCCAAATCTTGAGCTTAATCTTCAAATTCCCAAGTCTTGAGCCCAAATTACACAAGTCTCTCCCTTTCTCTCTCTATAACCGGCCCTTCCTCTGGTTTTGAGTCCAAGGTCAGTCAAAATACAAGGAAGGAGGGAATTGGGGTGTAATGTTCCTATCCAACAAATCCCACTAAGTCCCAATTTAAGAATATTAAACAATTTGAGCACAATGCCATTAAATGAATCAATTTAATCTGACCAGAATCAATTTCTAATTAAATTTCACCATAGGCTCTAAAAATTACGCTAATCACAAGGCGTAGTCAATTTTGGGTTCTGTGGCCAATAGGACCCTCAATTTAATTCCCAAGGCAGATTATTCAACAGATATTCCTACGGTGAACAGATAGAACTTCAAAACCACATATTTTTACATAATGGAACACAAAATCATATCAAAACACATAATCACATCATGTTAAGGACCAATTAACATATTACGGAACAGGGGTATTACAGTCTTCTCCCTTTTAGGAAGTTTGGTGCTCCAAACTTAATTTACCTTTAGTCAGGCACAATTCGGAACACTTTTCATTCAATGGTTCCAATCCTTTTTGATAGCCACTTACTTAGCCCCAAAGTCAAACAAAACTCAGTTCTCAACCACTCAGAGACTTATCTTTTCTTCCATACAAAGCTTGTATGGTGCCATATTGAAACTAGAGCGTAAGCTTTTGTTGTAAGCAAAGTCTGCCAACAATGGACAGATTTTTCTGACTTCTCGAAGATCTAAAGTACACATTCAGAGCATTTCTCTCAGAGTCTAAATAGTTCCTTCTGACTATACATTAATTTATGGATGGAAAGTAGTGCTGAATCCCAATTCAGTTCTCATTGCCTCTTAAAGGCTTGTCAAAATTCAAACACATTTTAAAATTTCTGTCTAAAACAATAGATACTGGGATCTCATGCAAACAAGCAATCTTATTGGTATAACGGTGACTAGTCTACGAGCATTTTACGAAAATTTCACAGGGAGGAGACAGGCAACTTAGTAATCCTTCATACAATAACCCAAATGGGACTTACACCTTGAGTACTTAAGGTAGCCCCACAATGAAATTCATAGTCACATATCCCTAATTCCATTTCGAAATAGAGGGAGGTCGAAGTAGCCCCGTCTATACCTGATGTTCAACTTCGACTTATAGATACCGAAATTATTTAGACACAATTTCAACAATTGCCCTCTTCAAAGTAAGTCACCAACATATTCATTTTAGATGCTAGCCAACTTTATCATAGAAGTTCGGTCCATTCCCTTGTCACAAAAGTTCATTTCATTCTTCAATAATTCCACAATACACAATCTGATTTGGTATTTTTAGTAGCTCATTATAGCTATTCAAGGTTAATCAAAAGTCTTCAGGAATTTAAAGTGAATTCAGGCACTGATTCCCGAGTCAACAAAGATAACAACGAAGCGATCAACCACACGACATACGTAACTCATATCCCCATAGTACCAATTGTAAAATACAATAACACTGAGGCAATCCATTTCTAACATAATACATGTTCCCTCAATCATCCTACAGTTTACAATTCAGTTTAATATTCAATTCACGGTTCCATCGAGTCTCTCCACATCATCTAATATTTGTCCAAAGCATAAGACAATTCATGCATTAATCCTCATGACGTCAAGGGTAATATCAAAACAATCAATTACATGTCAAACACAATTTACACATCTTCAGATAATCAGGGTTTCTCAAAGCTTCTTGGATGTTAAAACATCTACATAATACCAAAAGATGACATTCCGAACAAAACAAAAGAATAATCATCTCGGAATCAAAGCACACCCGTTCATGACCTTCGGTAGCTGACTCGAGATCGATTAGACAAACCCACCCGTAGAAAACCGTTGGTGACAAAAGAGATTCTCAACAAAAGTGCTACATAGGCTTAACGTCCCCTAGCACGAAAGGACATCTCAAGAATGTCATCAAAACAAACGCAATATCACTTACTATAACCTGATTTTCCAAAACCCGATAACACTTGAAGCAAACGCATGAAACATATTCTGATTAGTCGAGGATAAATATTTAGTACAGTTCACAATCAAATCAATCTGTTGATAGTCCACAAGGGTCTTTCAAATAAGTCAAGTATTCCAACGGATTCAAGTTTTGGGTCTATCAATTTTTCTGCCAAGAATAATCTGGCCATTTATTTATAAACCATCCGTGATCCCTCTTAACAAAATCAACTCAGATAGAGACTCTTATCAAATCAACCCAAGCAAAGGTCTTGTCAAATTTAATCAAACAAAGGTTCCATCACATTATATCTAATGAGGGTTCTATCAGGTCAAATCAGACAAAGGTTCTATTGGATCGAATTAGATAAAAGTTTTCTCAAATGGGGTATTTAGTTTTGTAAGGCACACGTCGTTTACTTAGGTACATGGTTGATCATTTCACAACTGTCTTAAGTTCATCAGTTCTCAAAGTCAAATCGGAGTCATTTATCACAACTGTTCATGTCAAAGTATTTCATGTCATGTACAATATGGCATTGTTCACATAAGTTCAGGTGTAGTTGCATATGCAGGCGTTCATATCATGAGGTATAAATCGTAATCAAGATAGCAGTTCTCAATTAAGTCTTACATGCAAGAACATGGTGCACAGTAACACACTAAACAGAGTTCCTCAAGTACACATAGTATAGGATTGTTACGCAAAAGTTCCAAATTAGCCACAAAAGCATAGGTTTATGAGTCGAGCCCAGTATAGTCACGTAATCCAGTCAACTTTCTACCAATCAAAATACATGGCCTCACAATTATAGAGTTCATCATTTAGGGTGCTCAACTCGGTCACACGATCACAGAATCATACTTCCAGTGGTTTAGTCATTGAAACAGTAATATAACAAATCACCCTAAGCATAGGTTCAGATGTACATGTGCATGTGCAGAGTTAATCGATACCCTAATATGCATTTAACAAATTTTCCCAAATGGGACATACACATTCAATGAATACGGTCTCGATCTTGTGGGTCCGACCAATCTAAATACACATGCAACAGATACGAAAGGATATGCCGATTCGAATAAAATAATATCCCAAGCAAAGATGTACACATGTACTAATTCAAAATCAATCAACACATAAGCATTCGTTTGTAAACAATATAGATACCTGGGATAACAATCACAGTATTCTGAGTGCTTTCTGGGATGAGTGTAATTATTCTATCCTACGTAGCAATTCCTACCACTGGTACGAATTTAGCTGAGGCAGAATATTTATTCACATTGCTCAGTTCGGGAACAATCCCTTACCATATGGTCCATTTTACCACACCTATAACAAGCCTCCAAAATCCGACAATGACTCATCGGCGTTCTTACACTGGTGGCGGCAAAGTTCTTGCCATAGCAGCAACTGACGTTGTTGTCTTAAGATCTCTGCCATTTCTTGTACCATTGTTTCCAGTCTATCAGGTCGGGCTGTAAAAGAGTCTGCCAACTTGTATGCCCTTACTTTAACCACGTTCTACATGAACTCTTATTAAATCATGCCAAATACGGGGATATCCAATACAAAAACAAACACATAGTCACACATAGGCACGTCTTTATATTCTCATTTCACATATCGTACGTAATTAATCACATACGTAACAGATAATTGCATACTTATCAGATATCGCATGCTGAACATTTACTAAGTAATTGTATACTCAAATCATGTTCATGTTTCACATAGGCACCCATTGGCAGAATCAAATGCACATAAGCAACTTTTCATGATTCATGTATGTGCATTATAGCAAAACAAACTTGTGGTACACATTAGCGTAACAATTCATATTTCATATTCAAATCATGTGTGGTATTTCCTTTAGCATAACATATCATGTTGGTCAAGCATATCAAGTTCCATGATGGAACCTCTGATACCAGGTAACATATCACATTCATAGGCCACGGTATTGTTTCCCCTGGGCGAGGGCCTGTACCACGGTATTATTTCCCCCGGGCAAGGGCTTCATGACCATAGGCCACAGCATTTTATCCCCTGGGCGAGGGCCTCTGCTACGGATACCACAATTACGTTCAAAGAAAATTTGGACAATCATCCATTCATACAAAACATAGCATTTCAGGGAACTTGTCATTTCATATCATCAGAAAATAATTAAAGTTAAACATGACTTTACAGAGTTATTAGTCACCATCTGATTAAACTTGCATTATACTTTATACAAAAGATTCACAAGTATGCATATACCAGAGAGCATACATATTCAAATGGTAACTCACAGGTTTATAGCACATAACTGTTCATATCGAAACACTTAAGCATATTCTTGATGCCTTCAGATTCGTATTTATCACATGAATGCATCCTAGATCTTATCTAGACACTTATTG
>NW_021025876.1:28026-50982 GCF_004153795.1 Camellia sinensis
TGCTACCCTTCCGGGCATCTTCATCCGCACGACACTTCTCTCATTGCCGCGGAAGTAGATAAGCTCCTTGAGGCACAATTATCAAGAACGTGGACTACCCAGATGGTTGTCAAACTGGTCCTGTCCATAAGAACAACAGTAAATGGAGACTCTGTGTCGACTACTCCGACCTCAACCGAGCTTGCCCCAAAGACAGCTATCCCTTCCTCGCATAGATCTGCTGGTTGACGCCACGACCGGTCATCAAATGCTCAGCTTCATAGATGCCTTCTTTGGGTACAACCAAATTTTGATGCACCGTCTAATCGGGAACACACATCCTTCATCACCGACCGTGGTACCTACCACTACCGTGTGATGCCATTTGGGTTGAAGAAATGCTGGGGCCACCTACCAACGGTACGTGGTCAAGGCTTGTCTTTTCATTATCAGATAGCCGACATAAAGTATATGTCGACACATGCTAGTCAAGAGCAAGCTCTCCAACTATCCATCTTGGCCCCACCGCGAGGGACCTTTGCCACCCTACGAATATACCACAATGAAGCTCAATCAAGAAATGGCGCCTTTGCGTAGGATCTGGAAGTTTTCTGCGGTTTTATGGTTCAGTCGCGGGCATTGAAGTTAACCCCAAAAAATTCAAGCTTGATGAAATGCAGTCAGCCAGACGTTAAGGAGCGTTCAGAACTTACTAGCGAGTTGCCGACCCTCAACCGCCTTATCATTCTACTTCGCCGTAACGGACAAGCCTCCCGATTCTTCCAAAGTTCCGGTAAACCTTATTGACGTGTACGGCCAAGTCCGAAAGCCTTGCAACAATTGAAACAGGCAGACCAATCCCCCCCTCCTTTCTCAGCATCACGGGCGAACCCCTCTTCTCTATTTAGCCGTGTCACAAACACCGCAGGTCAGTGCAGCTCTCATTCAGGAAAGACAGCATCCGTCCACGGCCAGTCTACTACATCAGTCGGGCTCAAAGGGGCGGAACAAAACTACCCATGTTAGAAAAAATTCTATGGCTTGCTCAAACCGCCTCTAATGACTCCTCCTACTTCCAAGTCCATCCACTAAGGTCCTCACGATCCAACCATGAAAAACATCAGAACAACCAAGTCTTCGGCCAGACTTATGCAATGCGCGAACTCACCAGATTATATCCCACCGGCCTCGGACAGCATTAAGGTAGGCTGTTGCCGATTTCATCCTGGAATTCACTAATCTCATCCCAAAACCCACTACTCCATCACCCCCACCAACCCCTACTGAACTAGGAAGACCCATGGACCCTCAATGCGACGGACGAGATCCCGCAGGAAGCGTGGGCTGGTTCTCACTCTCACCGCCCCTGAGTATTATTTCAATGTGCTCTCCGTTCTTGTTCGATGCAAGCGAAAATAAGCCGAGTATGCTGTGATAGCAGTCTCCGCCTCTATAACAACCCTCGTCACGTTTTACGATAACCATGATAAAATGAAACAATTATGAGAGTAATTGAACTGAGAACTACTAAGCTGACTTACTTTGAAATGTAAACTGAATTGAACTGAGTATACGTTTAATTGTAATTCTATCTGTTGTTATTGATTATGCCGTTCTTTGTTTAATTGCGAAATTGAAGGCCTATCGGCGCCGACAGGGAAACCGATTAGTGTTTAATCATCGTGATTTATGTTTTATGTTGTAATATAGCCTGGAAAAACTGATTAGATGAATAAATTAGATTAAAATGAAGTTAATTGCACAACTTAGACTTAATTACAACCCTTGCCCTATTATGCTATCATCATAACCATTATGAGCCTTCACCAATTGATCATCATAGCACACTTCATCACCTTTCCTTGTCTATGTCCGACCATACAGAGGAGAGAACAGAAGAGTTGATTGCATCTCCACTTTTTGCTTGGTGAATTGCTTGGAATTGAAGAAGAAATTGCATATTGGCTTCCCTCCTTGAATTGGAGATGCTTAAGGTAAAATCATTTCTCATCTTGTGTTTAAATCGTTTCTTGCATGGTTTAGACCTAGTTGGAGGACTAGACCAACTTATGGCTCAAATTGTTGTGTTGAAGCTTAATTCTTGCATGCATTAATTATATATTGAAGTTTTGAGGTTGTAGTTCACATCCTCACATGCATGCCATGTTTAAGAAGTAATAGTCCATGATTCATCATTTTGAGAGAATTGCTTCAATGACCAGCATTTGAAGCTTTGAATGTGTTTAAATTCATTTGCATGTTTGCACGTTCTTAATTCATGGAAATTGGTTTGAATTGATTTGATTAAAACACCCTGGCTTTTGATTTTACAAATTACTTGAATCATGTTAAAGTATGCAGTTTTGAGTCGTTTTCTGGAAAATTGGCTAAGAGGATCAGAAATATGTTTGTAAACACATTGGTTTGGCTGAGTTTCAAACTTGAATTTCCAGAATTTACTCACGTCGAGCGGAGGTACTCAGGCGCATCGACGTGAAATCGTTGCTCTAGCATTTTGTTCTGTTTGAAGTTCCTCGAGCGGGAATAATTGATGCTCGAGCGGGACATTGTCTCAGCCGAGCGGGTGCGAGCGCCCAATCGAGCGGATTTTTGCTACCCAGCACTTTTGACTGTTTGGAACACGCCAGCGGGTAATAATACGCTTGAACGTAAACCTTTGTCTGCATGTCCGCTCGAGGGAGTAAACCTACGCTCTACTAGAGCGTGACCCCTGTTTTCTGAAAAGTCTAAAATGTTTTTTAAAGTCAATCTTGCATCCCTGCATCTCATCCTAGCATGTTGGGCCTATTTTAAGATCTTACGAGAATAGTAATATAGAATACCACACCGATGCAAATGTAGATTAATTATTATCTTCCCAAACTGTAGCTTAGTGCGTGTTCAATCCTGTCACTGTGTATGGTTGGCGACTGGGGATGCCCCGCTTTACTTTACCCATAAACTCAGTGTAAACAACTGTGTAAAATATGTTCAAAATATATCTTTAACAATTTAAAGCTGTACTACTTTCTGAACTGATACTGTGATGAATGAATGTATTCCTAATATTAACTGTACTGGCATCCTTAGCAATTACTGTTACTTTCATTGTGTAACAGCAAATCTCTGTCGGTCCCTTGTTAACCACTACGTTTCTGATAGATGCCATCATTTACTGTTCGGTCTTTTCAAGACCTACTGTTACTGTACTGTATGCTAATGGGGACCACATTTGACGAATGACTGATATACTGAATTAATGAATTGTTTTCAAATTACTGTAAGGACATATCGTTCTTAACCTTACGCATTGTGTATTCATGGCTTTAGTCACTGCTCATATATATATGTAGGTTTACAGGCACCGACCCAGCTAGAAGCGCCGAGTAGGACTCCAGTTTGTTCGAGCCAAAACCTATTGTGCCCAATGCGAGGTTCCGAGTCCTGTAAGCACGCTAGAGATGTTTAATTCCCCGTCGCTCTGTATTGTTTGCAAACTGTATAGACATGTTATTTACTGTTTAATATATTAGGTCCCTGAACTGAATGATGTATAAAATCATTACTGTTGTTGACTGCTGTATTTTTGAATGATGAATCTTTGCATACAGATGTCAACAGCTCATTGGACATTGTTTATTTACTTATTGCTTCGCTGCCTGTATCCTGTATACTTGTATTACTGTTAAGCAGCTTCGTAATCTCGAATTACTGGCGGTACGTTGCTTAACCCATTAGGGCGGTTTGGTCCAGACAGCCTCGCCAGAGACATTGGTTCAGCCATAGTTCAATGTGTTCACGATTTCAAGCTTCATTGTCGTCAAATCACTGGGGGGAATTAATGCCAAAGAGACACAACTGGGCTTTAGGTGATATTCTCACTCCCTCTCCCTTGCCTCTTCACCAGTTTCCATATCAAGCACCATCTACTCGGACTGGAAAACTCAAGGCAGATTGAAATGGCCAGTTGCTTCAGCAGACCAGTCAACCTCTTGCCACGTGGTCGCCTGGAGTACCCTGACTAACCCTGCCATTTCCCCCAAACCAACAACAAGTCGTAACTTATCTCCAAAACGAACCTATCCCTGGGCAGCCGATTATCTCTCTATTCTTGACAGGCTGGGAATGCCAGCGACAAACAGCAAGGCCGCAAAGTCAGGCCCCGGTCGTTCCAACTACAATTCTGTTGCGACCTCTGTACAAACGGGTTTTCACGCCCATACCTCAGATGCCTCGATCATGGCTCAAGCAACCTACGTGATGAGGGAAACCATGGAGGTATTTGGTAATCATTTCAAGGCACCCGTCCTAGCCCACAAATTACTTCGCACTGGTTATTTCTGGATCCTACTTCTTAATCAGGATGCAGCGACTTCCGGCTCAAATGTATAAGCTTCCAGCGTTTTGCCAACATTCCCTATGCTCCTCTACAGAATCGAATTTCATTTTTGCAGTCCCTACCATTCGCCAAATGGGATCGAGCCCTAGTTGCCCAGTTGCCCAACTGGCACGAGGCCAAACCAAATTTTCCATATGTCGCCATTGATTACTTCACTAAATTGGGTGGAGCAGAGAACCCCTTGCCACAATTACCGAGAGAACACAACCAGATTCATTTGGCAGTCAATCGTATGCAGATAGCATCCCTCAAGCCTATCGTCTCCGACAACGGGAAAACAATTTGGACCAATACCAAGTTCAGAAATTCTGTGTAGAGCTTTGTAATCCAGCCATGTTCTCTTCCCTTAGGTCATCCCCAAGCAAATGGCCAAGTGGAGTTCACCAACCGTTCTCTTTTGAAGATCAAATCAAAACCGAAGGTTAGAAGTCTAAAGCGACTCTGGGCTGAGAACTATCCGAATGTACTTTGTGCCTACCCACACTACCGTTCGAACTCCCACAGGGGAGACACCCTTTCGTTTAAACATACGGGCACTGAGCGCATACCAATGGAAATCGTCTTCCTCCGCCGATGGGTTCTACCATCGAATCGGAACTAAACTGAAGCGCTACGTCGAGGCAAACCTGTACCTAATTGAAGAGCTCCAGAAACCACTGTGTTTAGCGGGCCTCAATACCAACAGAAAATGAGAACACCCACTTACACCGCAAAGTCCGACCGAAGGGAAATTCGCAAGTGGAGATCTGTTTCGAAGCAACTCTTGCCACCAAAGAATCCGTACTGAGGGTAAACTGGCAGCCAGTGGAAAGACCTTACGTTGTGAAAGCCAAACCTCGATCCCAACTTACCGACTCAGGCGTATGAAGGTCGAGGACCTCCCCCATCTTTGGAAACGCTGGCATTTGAAGCGTTATTTTCATAAAAGTTGTATTTTTGCCGATTGATCAAGTCCGCTGTATTTCTCTTTGACAATGGCTACGCACTTGCTGCTTCATTCTCCTATATGTGTAAATTTATGATTCAATGGGCGTACTTTGTATGACAGACAAGCTTCTATCCAGTTATTTTTGCGGTGTTTCTGAATAGACGCCTTTTGATTGCAGCCTCAAGCAGACTGAAAGCATGAAAGAGCTCGGCCAAAAGCGAGTTTACTATAGCCCAGCTAGGACTGAGCATTGCAGAAGCGTCGGCCAGTCCGAGTTACTTAAAGCCTTAGTCAACTAAGCATGAAGAGCTCGGACCAGACCGAGTCACGTAAAGCCTCAGCCAGACTGAGCATAAAGAGCTCGGCCAGCTGAGTTCACGTAAGAGGCCTCAGCCAGACTGAGCACTGAAGAGCTCGGCCAGACGGTCACGTAAACCTCAACGCAGACTGAGCATGAAGAGAGCTCAGCCAGAGCTGAGTTACTGTAAAGCCTCAGCCAGGTCTGAGCCCACCATACAACTATGATCGTGGCATAGTTACCATACTTAGTCAAATTCCGGTTCAACGTTTCTAGTCGACTGGCTCCTGCCTGTGTCTATGTTCAAACTTTCACTCTACATTTGAGGTTTTCTACATTAAACTTCACTCTGCATTGAGGTTTTCATTACATCTTATTACTCACAATTGATTATACAACAAACCATGTGCAAGTCACCATTCTCATTTATTCACAATATTTACAGAATTACAAACATTGAAAAACAACACCATGTGCCAAACACAATTATAATTTATTTCATCACAAAGTTATACATAAGTCTATATACAGAAATTCCAAAAAAAAAAACAAAAACAAAAAAAAATACAAACAAAAACAACAAAACAACCAAACACCAACCTCCAAGCACAAATCTTGTCCAAACCATTACTCCCTCTTCACTTGAGAGACGTTCTTCTTCTAAAACACGCCCTTGCTCTTAGAGGGGTCTGGGCCACGTCATCTTCATCAATCTTTTACACTGGTTGAAGTCCAAGTCTGGGAACAGCTCTTTTTGCTTTAGATGCGTTTAACATTCTTTCAGCCGTTGTCCGGAGTTAGCTCAGCCCCATCTCGTGTTTTGTTAGAATAGTCGATCGCTGGATAGCTCTGAATTACTTTCTTCTTCACTCCTGCTCCCAGCCGGTCGGTCCGACTTGACCAGCCACCCCCAGGACGCTCTCCCTTGCCAATTACTGTGCGATCGCAAGCAATCGATTACAATCTGGAGTCAGCAGACCCCTATAAATGCTCTTTACTGTGCACGAGCGCACAATCAGGCCATGCTGCCCTCTCAGAGCGCTGCCTTGGGTCTTTCTTCCCGTAACTCCTTTCTCCACCCCCGCCTTTCTCTCTATTGACTTGGCTCGCTCGTCCGCCATACGTGCCTCTCCAACTCAGCAATCTTTCAGAGATCCAACTGTTCTTTTTTTTCTGCTTTGTGTATTGAATCTGAGCTCGAAGATCTTTGTTGCTAGACATGCCTCCCCCTCCCACCAATCAAGTTTGGCGACGTGTAATGCAGGGCTGTCTGGGGCCTCTTCGTAGCTTCTTCTGCTTCTCCAATGGAACTCAGAACGACACCACCTGTGGCTTCCGGCTTCCAGCTCCAACTGGTCGCGAGCAGTTCAAGGCATTGTGCCCTGCGCCTCCGGCTGACACGAAAATGATACCCCGTGCGACTATCGCCAACTGCATACTTCTTGCTTCTAGGCCTCTTCAATCCGATAGCGCACACAATTCAGCTAGGGCTCCCTCCAAAGTTCAGCAGTTCCTTCTCAAACTTCAAGTATGGGCCTCACCTCTCCAACTTTGCCTTCATATGAGGTTTCACTCACCTTTTGCAGCCGCCGCCTTTTCTCAGCGGAGCCGCCTGCTAAGGGTGGTCGCCTCCATTTGAGCAGACACAGCCCCCTTATTAGCCGACCTCACTGAACCTGGCCACCAAGGCTACAGGGCTTATCTACGTACCCCCAAAAGGCATCTGACTCCCTGGCTGGGACCTCTTCTCCCGTCAATCGCCTAAACACTACGCGAGCATGATAGATGGCGAGCCTGTCAGCTTGCCCCCTTCTCCTTGGGGCGCAGACCCCCCTTGGCTTGCTGTTCCCATCCTCTTAGACCTGCTGACCCACTCTCACTGCATCTTGGGCATGGCACTCATGTGCTCTATCTTCCTCTTGGCCCCTCTGACCTTTGTCCCCCTGCGCACCTCTGGGACAACCCCCTTTCCGGCGGTAGGCCCCCCGCCTCCCTTTCCTCCTACCTTCTCTGCCATGAGGAGTGTCCTCCCCCACCGAGCCCTCACCTTTTTTCGATCCAGGTGTATCTGTAGCCCCCTCAGGGGCACCCCTCTCTTGTTTTCTTCTTTCAAAGCCTCCCCCTCCCTTGTTTGCCCTTTCCTTTACTGGATTCAACTAGGGGTGGTCATGGCTCAAAACTGCCCAAGTCCTTTTCCACAGCCTTAGGCGCGTCGATTCTGCTCCTCCCATCGGCTTCGGAGCAGGCCCAGTTGGTCTCCTTGTATCTTGTTCGCTCGGGCGAGCAACCTATCTCTGCCTTCTCTCTCCCCTCCGCCATTCGTTCCTCTTTAACTCTTCGCCTTTGCCGGTCCACTTCCTGCGGCTGCGGCCCAAGTCAGGGCAAACAAACTCTTGAAGGTAGGACACTCGTCCCACCTCAACCCCCTTCCTTCACTTCATTCCCTCCACATGGTCCTTCGCGCCTTGTCCAACTTGGGCTCGACCGATTTGGTGGGTACCTTCCACGTCGTGCGAACCCCAACTCCATCATTTGCCGTCACGATGAACCATCTCGGCCTCCACCCCTTTCACGAAGATGGAAGACCCCCACTAGCCCTCGCCCTGCCACTGTTGTGAGTCACCCAGGTTCTGCTACTGCCGGGAGCCTTGTGCAGGAGATGAACTCGTCTAGCTGACTTGCGGTCCCCCGGGCGCCGTCAGCCAGGCACTCCACACGCCATTACTATCTTTCCAGCGCTCGCGATCAGTTGCAATCAGACCCTGGCGCCGGCCCCTGACCGCCCTATGTAAACACCTCCCACCACACTATAGGGGAAGAGGAGCCTCAAACCCCCATCGTAGCGCTCCTCGTACAAGATTGAACTCGCCTGGCCGCACATCCGATTGCCCGTCTCTTTGATTCGGTGCCAGTCTTAGCCCTATTCCGAGGGAATTATTCTTCTTCCTTATTTCCCTCCAACTCCTTGCCATTGTCAGCACGGATCTTGCCGCAATTTTGTGCCAATGGTCCAAGCTCCACTGGCTAATAGTCTCGCGGCGAAATCATTTGTCCCGGGGCCGAGGCGTCACACAGCCTAACTCGCTTCTTCCCCTTCCCTACCTCCGACTGTATTGTGTCCGCCAAACTCACCGCATCATCGTCAACCCAATTGTCAACTCGCTTCTTCTTGGCCATCTCTCCGTGTATCTGCGAATAAACTTCGGATGCGGGCGCAAGAAAATTTCACAAAGTGTTGCAGGGGTTGTATCGTTTGCAACGAAGGAGTCTTCACTGGGAATGTTTGATTTTTGCACAAAGGTAGGGTAAAGCGAATAATACCAAAGGCCCAAGGCTTGCCTGTTTCCAAGGGTCACAATTAAATTTCGCCATTTGAAAATTTTTAAAAAATCCGCCAAAACTGTCCTTTTCAACACCCTTACAATGACCTATCTGTTTACTTCATTGCCCAACGCCTAACCATTCCCACTTACGAGATTCTGCCACGTGTGACGACCACGATCCATTGCCCCTTATTCCCCTCCCTGTCTATCCACTTCACTTCTAGCCACGTCCCCGCCGCCTCTCGAGCCCCGCCGCCCGCACCACCAAACCCCCCGCGGGTCGGCCTCCCCATGGTCGGTCTCGCCACCGGCCAACCCTTCGGCGGTCGCCCTCCCATGGTCGGTCTCTCCACAGCTGGCCACCCTCATGCATCGCCCTCCTCTAGTCGGCCCCATACGCGGTCGCCTTCGGTCGACCATCCTCATACCGCCGGGTCACCAATTCGGGATTCAAGATGAGCGTGATCAGCCCTCCTATGTCGGGGCCTTCCACTCGGGCCCACCTTCATGCTCGCCCCTCCTCAGAGTCGGCCCTCACACTCGGTCGCCTTTACGATCGACCCTCCTATTATCGGTAACCATTCACGGTCAGCCCTCCTCAATGGTTCGGTCAACCCTCTCACAACTTCTCATTTTCTTCATTATTCCTTTCGTTGGACTAAACGGCCAAGTTTTAAAAAAGCGCCGCAGACCGTTACGTAACGTCTGTTAGTAGTTAGCACACACTTTACAACTGCTTTTGCAGTGTGATTGATTTCACAGGTGTACGCCGTAGCGGCTACTATAGCGGTCGTAACGGTGCCGTAACGGCCTGTTACGCACCGTAGTAACGGTTCCAATGCTTCTTCGGGAAAAAACACACAAAAAAAAAAAAAGCTGAAAATGGGGGAAGAGAGATAGAGAGAGAAAAGGAAGATGAGAACAAGAGATAGCGAGAGAGAACAGGGAAGATGAAGACATGTTAATTGATTGTTTGAAAGTTGTGAGACGTATCTATTCTATTCAGCTGCTATCACTCAACCATTTGTTTGTGTGGTCTATCTAGTAATATTGTTTGAAACATAATAGTAATAATAATTAATTAATATAATAATAATTATAATAATAAATGTGTCCTATTATTTGGCTGATTATATATATATATATATCAATTTAGCTTTATTTTCTTCTACTTTTGTCACTGTTATCTATATTAAATAGTTAGTGATTGATTTTTTGTATAATATAAAGTCATTAATTATTAAAATAAAATGTAAAAAACTCAGTTTATAGTGATTTAAAAATATGAAATATATTGGATCAAACTTAAAATTTTATAAAAATTGATCAATATTTATTTTAAAACCCAATAAATATGATCATGGAAAAAAATGTACGTATCGATAAATTTTTTTCAAATTGTGTGAAAAATAAAAAAATTCACGGTTCCGGTTACCGCAACCGTTACGCTATGGCCTTTACACCCTGTAATCGCAACCGCGCCACCGCCACCGTTACAGCGACCGCAACCGCTTTTCAGAACCTTGAAAGCGGCAGTTGGGAATGGGGGACTACTGACATGGGTAAGCCCATAAAGATTATAGCCTATCATTTGGGGCCCAAAACATAACTCAAATGCTAAAGCCCAACACTACTGAAGCCCCATGTAGCAATAAGAACCAATGACATCAAGACACATGGCGAGAGAAGGGCAAGCCACATCAGCAGACAAAGATCTGCAAAGTTATTACCACGACACATCGCCATTAATGAGGTCCTTTACAACACTTATTGCGATAACCCCTCTCCGTCAGAACAGAACGCCTTCACCTTGAACAAGGTAAGTTAGAGCATAGACTTTTGGCCAAGGTGACAGGTCGGAAGGGACAACGAAATGATTACCAGAGGATATAAGCAAAGGTCGAAGACAGAAAGAATGTTAAGTTTTTCTATCTCTAATCTATCTACACATTTCACTTCTCTCTTTCTAACTTGCTCGTCAGAGAGTTCGCTGGGGGACTCCCCGTTTCCCGTTGAACTCTTGTGCAGGTCTTCTGGTGGGCATGGTCATTCAGACATAGGCTCGAGGAGCGTGGATCAATCCGACCCGTTCCACTTGGAATGAACTGTATCATCACTTGTGTTACTTTACTTCCTGAAGGATCAATTTGAACAATAATTTCTTAAACTATTGACATTAATTCACTTTACCCCAAACCATCAACAGATATTTTTTACGAAATATCACATTTGTTGCTAGCACACAAAAATATTTTGCACGTGATTTGCTTAATTTGACAATATCCAAAGACAGTAGGTTGTTACAATTCGTTGAATTGTGTTTTTGTGTTTTTGTAGTATTGCATCTGGATATTGTCTCCTTACTAAGGGCATAGTGAAATATATAAATATATAGGGAATGGATTCTCTCAAATTGAGTAGCGTTTGGACTTAGTTGACCTATTTTGAGACAGATTTTGGTAATCCACACCAGCCACCTTTTAAAACTCATTAAATAAGAATATTCTTGCAAAATAGTATCTATATTTTAAGAATAATAATTTATTTTTTTATATTACAAATGTGATAAATATCTGATTATTTTAATTTTTTACATGACTATTCTACCAACTCAAGCACCCTCTCAATTTGATCTCAAATCAAGAAATCGAGTTGGCAAAATCCAAACCTATACATATATATATATGAATTTATTAGGATAAACTATCAATAAGTTATAATAATAGGACTTAATTCCTATCAAATCCTATTGAAATTAAGTCATAATAAAATTATCTCTAAAAATAATTTTTTGTGACGATTTTTTACATGTCACTAAAAATTTACAATTAGTGACTTTTTTTATCACGATTTTTATAAATTATCACTAAAACTTATAATTAGTGACATTTTTTGTGACAAAATTTTCAAACTATCGCTAAAACTTATAATTAGTGATATCTTTTATGACAATTTTCAAACAATCACTAAAAATTAACAATTCATGAATTTTTTTTAATAATATTTGACAAAAATGCCATTAATTCTCGCCAAACCTATTGGACAATAAATTCATCTACTAGAACATACAGGTAAATCTCCCAATTTATTATAATTGTGGGATAGGAAGTTGAGAAAGGTATATGAGTAATGCTAGGTACACCAAATTTTCTACCAAACAAATGACCAAATGTCTCACATGGGACACCAAATTTTCTACCAAACAAATGACCAAATGTCTCACATGGGTGTGGGGTCCGCAATTTTGTGGGCCCCACACCCATGTGAGACATTTGGTCATTTATTTGGTAGAAAATTTGGGACCTCTAAGCATTTTCCAAGGTATATTGCAATTTTACCTCTAAGCCGTGACTTCCCAGCTTCAGAACTTGCCCCCTTCTTCTTCTTCTTCTTCTTCTACCTCGGGCTTATTACTCAACAGCAACGTTACTCAGTGTACATTACATATATACATATATATGCAGTGTCTCAGCCGGCTTCCGACTCACGTCACTGATGATATCTCGGTTCAGTTTGGTCACCACTGCTCTGCTTTCCATCTTTAATTAATTTATATTTCCGAGGCCGGCCGGCATTTGTACAATTTTCTACCCACCATTTACATTATTTTTTAAGTAATCCCTGATAGCTCGAATTCCGCAAGTCCGAATCTCGTGGAGCATCATACACTTCTTCACACACCTTACTCCAGCTCATCTAGCCTAATCATCTTCAAACCTTATATATTACAAGTTGACTCTAAAAAGTTTGAAAAAGTTAACCAAAAAAAATATTAAAAAATATTATAAATGATTATTATATGCATTTAATTATAGCACTTAGAGTTGAAATACAAAATAATTTAGATTATATTTTCGAATTAGAAAATGAGTTAAATAGATTAAATTCTTTTTTGACTATTATCTCTAGATATTCTGTAATAAATTATATGCAGAGAATTGCTAACATTAAGGATAAAATTTCTTTAAAAAAAGCTAGTGTAGATCATCAACAAAAATTTTTACGAGAGTTAATATTAAATTAGATCTGCAAATCCGCAATTAAAATTGGTATCGGAGCCTAATTTTTTGGTCTTGCCAATAACATTTTCATGAGTATTAAATATACTGAAAAAGTAGAATCTGATAACTTAAATACTAATTCTTCTTTATAAATAATAATAGAACAAAATAATACCTTATTTAGGCTATTAAAAGAAATTAACGAAACTTAGAACTAATCAATTAAAAATAATAAACAAAGTTAGACATTTTATACAAGATCCAGAAAAACAAGCAGCCATTTTTGAAGAAAAATAAAAAGAGTTAGATTTATATCCCTATCCATAAAAAGGAAATAATCCGGAGGAATCCTTTGAATTAGTTTCACCTACTAACCAAAAGGATAATAGGGCTAAGTAACTATATCTTAAAACAGTTAGAAGAAATGGTTGAAAAGAAAAATGATAATGAGATAAAATACAAAATAATATTACAAATAGTTGAACAATTAGACATGGTAGATGGAGAAATAATAAAAGAAACAAATAATGAAAGAATAGAATTAGAAGAAGATATCTATAAACAATTATGATTAATTAGCTTGGGAGAAATAGAACACATTTCCCTTAAAGATTTAGAACAAATAATGGGAAATAGTGACAAAGAAACTAATGTCCTAGAAACCTTTGAAGACATAGGGAAAAAAAAAATGCCTCAAAAGGATTCAAAGAAACTAATAACGTTGATGATGTTGATATGGCAGTGGTAAAACAAGAAGGAAGTAGCTCGTCTGTCCCACCTAATTCAAATCATCTAAATTTTAGAAACTTTACTAGGCAACAACTAGAAGATGACATTGGAAATTATGACTATAGAAGAAGAACAAAAATCTATAGTTATCTAAATAGATGATCATTTGTTAGGGAAACCATTCAACTATGTAAACTTTACCCCTAGACATGAAGTATTTTTAAGAGAAGTACCACCAAAACCAATAAATAATACAAGATATTTATTAGATACTGACTGCAAATACAAGTGAGATAATAAAATAATGGAAGAGAGGTATGCACCATGTCCTAAATATCCATATCAACAACTGGAGCACGCAGAGTTTTGTAAATTACATAGTAGCAAATTGGTACGACAACTTGAGAGAAAGTGATAAAGAAATATTAACAGCAGAAACTATCCTAGAATGTATGTTAAACCTATTTGTAAAATATATTGAAGATGAATTCGTAGGAAAAGAGTGGGATGTGGATAAAAGAAAAAGAGAATGGGTCAGAAAACTAAGCAATATAAAAATATGTAAGATGGAATATTTAGAAAATTATATATGCGAATACTCCTATTACTACTATCAAATAAGAAAAAATAAAATTCATTTAACTATGTTTTTTCATAAATTACCATATCCTATAAAGAAAAATATGAAAAATGGTTAAAAGAATTAGAAGACGCCACAAGCGACCCCTCAGGTCACAAAATTATATATCTAAGAAAATGGGTGGAACAAGAATGCATGAACATGAAACAAAGAAGAAAAATGAAAAAAAAAAAATATTTACATTATTGGCAAACATCCATTCATGGAGATGTGAGCTTCAAGAAGAAAAATGTACAATAAGAAAAAGAAAATATTTTGTAAAAGAAAAGGTTTTAATAAAGAAAGACGAGAAAAATACATAAGAAAATATTATAAAAAAATCCTATAATTTCAACAAAAGAAGAAGATTTTTTAGAAAAGATAATGATTGTCCAGAAGGAATTTTGCTAATCAATGTAGGAAAAAGAAAAATAATAAAATAATAGAAATCTTAGGAAGTTTGGATTATGTAGAATTAGAAGAAGAAGAAGCATTAGAATTAGCTTTAGAAAATAATAAATGAATAATAGAACTAATTGAAGAAGAAATAAAAATAGAAGACGAAGATTATAGTGATACTGATGGAGAATTAAATTTCATGATGACTAAAGAAATAAATATAGAAAACTTAAGAGGAAAACAATTTTTCATAGAAAATTCTCAAGAAAAAGAAATAGAAAAAGATTGGATATTACCAATAATACGAAAAGATGAAATATATCAAAAATCAATATTCAAATTAAAAAACAAATATATATGTGAATGAATGGAAGGAGATATTGAAATTAAAGATTGTGAATATGATGTAGGAGAAATAAATTTAATAAATTATGAAAATATATTAAAAAATAATAAAGATAATAAGGATAAATATATACATATAGGAAGTGTACAAATACAAATTACACCGTTATTTGATAAAGGACAAGATATAGACATATATATATACATTTTTGTGTGATATTAGACAACGAAATTTTGGAAGGTTCATAATCAGTGGAATAAAAAGTAATCTATGTGGGGAACCATTAGGTTTTAATTGCAGATCAGGATATTATATTAGCTTAAAAGACGGATTTATAAATAGATTTTTAACTTTAAAAATAAAAATTATAGAAATCGATATACATGAAACCACTTATCCATTAAGGATGTTTTGGAAAATAATATATAAGTTAGATAATACCATAGATCCTAAAATACAACATAAAATTATAGAAGCAGATAAATTTGAACCTACCAATGAAATATTAATAGATAGAATTACACCAAAAAGAATAAATTCTAATGAGATCAAACTAGATAATCGATGGATAGCAAGTTTCAATAACCCTAAAAATATTACAAAAAGAAAAAATATAATTGAAATCAATAATACCGGAAATATTAAAATATAAACTTCTAGCACGATAAAAAATAATGATGAAATAGATAATGTAAGTATACCATTAGAAGACAATCTATAGATAATTCTACTATACAATCTGGTAAGAGTTCAGTTAGTAAAAGAATAATAGGATATAGAACTACGAGTATGCCCGTATATGAAGATGTTGAAGATCTTATGGTTTGGACAAATGACAATGAATAAGAGGCACAAAAAGAATACGACGCATTTGTGAAAAGATACAATAAAAGAATGAAGAAAATAAAATGTTATTATCATATACTAATGTTAATAGTATATATATACCCATAAAAATACGCATAGAATGATTTAATACTTACAAACTATGTGTCTACTTAGACAATGGATGCTCGGTATGTTTTGGGAAAAAGAAACTCTTTCTTGAATATATGTGAAAAAAACAAAATCCAACATTAATAGTTCGCATAACTAATAATAATATGATGGTCCATAATGACACTATAGAAAACTTAGTTATAGAATTAAATTTCATCGCCTTGATCATTCCCAAACTTTGGGCAATAGATCAACCATCGCATGATGTAATCATAGGAAATAACTTTTAAAGATTATATAGCCCTAGTACTCAAACATTACACGCTATTATTTTTACAAATAATAATAAACCAGTTGAAATTTAAAACTAAAAATAGTAGTTACAAATCAGAACATTGACTTCGTTCGCAACAAGCGTGGTGAGGAGGTAATCTCTCTAACTGGGTGCGAAACTGCACTAAGTATTAAACAAATTAGTATTCAAGAAGAAATTCAAAAAGAGTAACAAGAAAGATGCAAAAATCTATATAGCGAAAATCCATTAAAATTTTGGCACAAAGACAGAAGTATAGCTAAATTAAACCTAATCGATCCTAATAAAATAATTAGAATAAAACAAATGGTATATATTTATAATGATATAAAGGAATTTGGAAAAGAGATAAATGATCTCAAATGAAAAGGATTAATTAGAGATAATAAATGTCCACATAGTAGTCCAGCATTTATGGTAAGAAACTATGTAGAAATTAAACAAGAGAAACCTAGAGTGGTGATAAATTATAAAAAATTAAATGATAATACCAAAAAAGATGGTTATTTTATTCTAAATAAGCAAGTCATTTTTAATAGAATATAGGGTATTTCTTGATTCTCCAAAATGGACTGTAAAAGTGAATATTGGCAAATCAAAATGGATAAAAAAAAGTATAACACTAATAGCCTTTAGTGCCACAAGGACATTATGAATGATTTTTAATATCATTTGGGTTAAAAAATACACCTCTAATATTTCAAAAAAGAATGGATAACATCTTTAAAGAACTAAATAATATTTGGCTAGTATATATAGATGATATTTTAATTTTCTCTAGATCCATAGAACAACATAGAATAGATATCAAAATAATAATAGAAAAATGTGAAGAACATGAAATAGTGTTAGGTGAAAAGAAATGTGTGTATGCACAAAAGGAAATAGAATTTTTAGGACTTGAAATCAAGGCAGGATCAATAAAAATGCAAAGTCATGTTCTCAAAAAAATTAATAAATTTCCTAATAAAATCACAGATAGAAAATAAGTAGAAAGATTTTTAGGATATTTAACTTATGCCTCAAATTTTATAAAAGACTTAGGCAAAATAAGAAAACCTTTACAAAAAGAAAAAAGAATGAGGGTTGGACTTGGAACTCAACCGACTCTGCTTTAGTAAAATTCTTAATAGAAAAGTGTAAAAATGCTTATCCTAGCTCTTCCTAATGAATATGATGTGAACTATGACCTTAGTGATGTCATAGGTGATGAAGGAGTATGGAATCTGGAGAATGTAATGGATTGACAAAACTATGGGCAGATTTTCACAACTAGGGGCTGAATAGGCTACACACCCATGTGACCACTCCACCAACTTGTGTCTTTTTCCTCAAATGACATGTGATCACTTGATCACAACCACTTGCTTGTCTTTTGTTTATTTCTATCACTAATAAAATATAATGTGTAAAATATTTTATATTTATAGATTAGGTTAAAGTCCAAAACTTGAAGTCCACAAGTGCCTATATAAAGGCCTTAAGAGAGAGCAAAAGGGGATACATATTACTTAAAGTATACTTGAAACTAAGAAAGAAGTCTGGTTTTCAGGCCTTCTTAGAGCAAACAATTTGTGTTGAGCCTAATTTAAGGAAGGAAAGGTTGAGGTTAGCCATCTCTGTAAATTGAAAGCTTGTCAACGCCAGAGCCCTATGCCGACTATGTTCAGGTAACGGTCAAAATCTTTATATACTATTCTTATTTTGGAAGTATAGTGGGCCTAAAAATCAAAACATCTTAAAATTATAAGAAGTAAAAAGTTATTCCTTTTTATCACCACTTTTATGTTCAAGATCTATTACTAGATTGTAATCAATTACTAGTACTAATCGCAAATTGTCAACAATGTCGTAATTTTTTTACAAAATCTACTAAATACTAGTACTGCTAAATATATAAAATTTACTAGAAAAAAAGTTGATAAAACATCTCAAGAAATTGTATATTATCAACAACAACTAGGTTTAGTATCTTAGGTAATAATAATAATAATAATAATAATAATAATAATAATAATAATAATAATAATAATAATAATAATAATTGCAACAGCATCGCCATGTCACCAGAGCTACATCATTTCGGCAAAGTTGGGTCATCGATTTCTCGAGCTACCTAGTATCACTGTTATTTTTTAGATTGAGATTTGAGTTCCCTCTACACACCCAAGGTGCCCTATTTTACCCCCTCTCACAAAGATGACGACCAAAAATTATTACACTACACCCACACATTTGACACACAAATTCATCTATAATGATTTGGGGTTGTGCATGCTTCATTCCAGTGGCGACCCTAGAAATTTATAGGGATGGGGTCACTCCAAAAACTTAAGTTCCAAAAATTCTTAACACAAACTTTTATAATTGTATTTGACAAAGTGCTATTTTTTGGGATCATTACATAATAAACTCATTGTCAATAGTATCGAACGAGAAGTTATTGGTTAGTCCTGGGGCACTTCCAGGTAGTGCTCCAACAGTATTGTGATTGGTTGAGGAGGTAGGATTCACGATTTTGTGTTAGGTGATTGTAGAATAGTAAGGGGCATGGTGTATTGTGATTGGTGAGGAGTACCATCACATGGCACCCAAGAAGCATCAAATAATTTTTCAATATTAAACGCATTTGTTTCTATATATGTTATCAAGCAATTCTTAACGATTGAACCATTGGAATCTCATTCTAGTGGGTGAGTTGTTATTTTTAATTTGTTGGAGTCAATTGATTATCAACTAAAACTTTTATCACACACACACACACACACATATATATATATATATATATATATTTTAAATGCTTTTGAAACAAGTAATGAATAACAAAAAATAAAAATTAATTAAAAAAACTACTTCACAACTTATTTAGCAAACACTACTCAGTAACTTAAATCAATAATTCAATAGTTACACCAAACAGATTAACAGTTTTTGATTAAAGTCATAATTTATAATCTATTTTAATAGTTATACCAAACGGGGCCTATGTCACAACTTTTTTTTAGTTTACTCTTAAAGTTAATTTATGTTCAAAATTGGACAAAAAAATGTCATAATAACTGTCACATAACATAAAAAATATATTATTATACTGATATTTAAGTTTATGTCAGACATGTGAGTTATATAAAATAAAATAGTTTTATATCATGTGACTGTCAATGTATTTTTTTGGTCTAATTTTTAATAGAAATTAGTTTTAAAAGTAAACTGAAAAAAAAAACTTGAAATATGAAGAGCCGAAGTGGGAAAAAATAAATTTTAAAGGCTAAAGTCAAAAAGTGACCAAACATAATGAAGGCAAAGTGTAATTTATCCAAAATTATATACAATAATCATTTATTTTATTATTTAATGCGGCACATTACATCTTTAAAATAGGCGTGAGAGAATTTGAAGGGCTCGTAGAATCTATTATGATTCTCATTTCGATAATCTGAACCGTTCATTTTGTAGAATTCTCAATTTATATCATTCATGAAAAAATTTATATTGATTTAATAATCATAACTTTTTTTAATTTTATGTAGAAAGTTTTTTCTTTAACCTCTTTATCCCGAGGTGCTCTTATTTAATAAAATTTTCATTTTACTAATCTAAAAAAACAAGTATTGTGTTTTGTATGTAACTTTGGCAACTCAACATGAACAGCCACCAGCATTTCCACGAGCTTGGATTGTAAATTGGTTTGATGAGCACATTGCCAAGATCTCATACTAATTATCGATATCATTACAACTTGTTTGAATTTTTGACCTGAAAATAATAAAAAATAAAACTGAAGAAGAAAATAAAACAAAAAAGATAAGAAACCCAAACAAACTTGGAAATTAATTAATTATTTTTTTTACATTGATAACGAGAGATATATTGCACGGGGGAGGGTTCGCAACAATTAAAGCTAACCATGCAAAGAAAAATGAAAAATCTAAGTAGCACAAATCTTGTTAATTATGTATATATTAATAATAGCTACCACTCTCACTTACGTAACGTAACAAATTTAATAGCAAGCAACATGTGACATGACACCTTAATTGTGATGTCCCAGGTATTGGACTTAAATAGTATTGTGTAGTAAAGCAGTGTGCATTGCTTTCGGGATTTTGTTTATCGTATTGAGTCGTGTAATTTCCTTTCCTACTCTTATTTAACCTATCGTAATGTTTCCGGGTTGAAAACTTTGAGCTTTGAGCATTGAAGCTTGTTTTGGATTGAAAAATCAAACTCTGGGTTCAGGGCAAAAACCACTCGTGTGGATTTGGCAACCGCTCGAGCGGATCAACACAGGGTTTTCTAGGTTTCTGGGTAGGAAACTGCTCGAGCGGATTTTGGGTCCTGCTTAAGCGGATTTTGGTGAATTTTCTAGACAGCTTTTTGGAGCAAACCACCCGTGAAGGCAAAATTTTTGTTCGTGCGGAATTGAAACCGCTCATACGGATTTCAAGCAAATTGACCACGAGGAAAATAGCCAAGCAGACAAGTTGGCTGGCCTAGCATCTATGCAGACAACTTTTCCCAATCCATTGATGATAGAATTCTTGCCCCGACCAAGCATTAAGGAACAAGAGGCGCCCGAAGTACTCTGTGCCGACTTGGGACTGTCCTGGATGAATCCAATCATCACCTTTCTGAAGGATCGAATTCTGCCCATTGAAAAGAAAGAGGCCAACAAGATCAGAACCAAGTCAGAGCGGTTTTGGCTCTCTCCATCTAGCGACTTGTACAAGAAATCCTTTACTGGGCCATCCCTGAAGTGTGTCCACCCTAGTAAGGTTGAAGCTTTCCTCTTCGAGATCTATGAAGGCATCTGTGGAAGCCACATTGGGGGCAGATCTTTGGCATACTGTGCAATTTCTCAGGGTTATTGGTGGCCGTGTATGCAGGCCGACGCGTAGAAGTATGTTCACAAATGCCAAAAATGCCAAAAATTCGCTCACCAAATCCACCAGCCGGCCAGAGAGTTGCTCCCCCTTACAAGTCCTTGGCCATTTGCGCTTTGTGGGTACATTGTAGGACCGCTTCCAACCGCTCCGGGCAACCGCAAATTTTTCATCGCAGCGACGGACTATTTCACTAAGTGGGTAGAGGCAGAGCCATTTTCCACCATCAAGGAAAAAAAAGTAAAGAGGTTTGTCTGGCAGAATGTCATCACTCGCTTCGGCATCCCAAAAGCCCTCATTTCAGATAATGGCACTCAGTTCGACAAAAAACTCTTTCGCGGGTTTTGTGAGGAGTTAAAGATTGAATTTTACAACTCTACACCGGCCTACCCTCAATCAAATGGTCAAGTTGAATCCTCAAACAAAACCATTTTGGATGGGCTAAAGAAGCGATTGGAGAAGGCCAAAGGGAGGTGGACTGAAGAACTCCCCAATGTGCTCTGGGCATACCGCATTACACCAAGACACTCAACCGGGGAAACTCCGTTCACCTTGGCTTACGGCATGAAGGCAGTCATACCATTGG
Source organism: Camellia sinensis (assembly GCF_004153795.1). Lineage (NCBI taxonomy): Eukaryota > Viridiplantae > Streptophyta > Magnoliopsida > Ericales > Theaceae > Camellia > Camellia sinensis. Next base: position 49,769 of record NW_021025876.1, read on the forward strand.
AAATCGGCATGCCAACCATCCGATCCAAAAGTTTTGAACCAAACTTAAACAATGAAGCTGTAGACCTGGAACTTGACCTAGCTAAAGAGAGAAGAGAACAGGGCACTAATCCACATAGCCGCTTACCAACAAGAGCTCTCCAAGAAATACAACAAGACCGTGCATCCTAGGCTATTCAAGGTCAGAGACTGGGTCTTGAGGAAAGTAATGGGCAACACGGTGATTCTTGGGGAGGGCAAATTAGGATCAAATTGGGAGGGGCCATACAAGATAACTAGCCTTGCAGGCAAAAGGGCATACCACCTGGAAGACTTAGATGGCAAAGCTATCCCCAGGCCATGGAATTAGGCCAACCTCAAGATATTTGACTTTTGAAATATGATTTTTTCTACTTCTTTGCTTTTTGTACCTTGGCCTTTTGGCATTGGGTGTAATCTGTGACGTGTAATAGAAGATAGCCCCTTCTTTCTTGTATACTATACGTTTGTGTACAAAAATATTACAACGATATTAAGCTACTATGAGTGCCAGGGGCAAGTATTCAAAACCGGCCTGACTTTTGCGGTACGAGCGGTTTACGGGCTGATTTTGCTCGATAAACCAAGTTGACCTTGCTCGTTCGTACAAACAGTTGGTGTTTCGCCCAACTTGTGTTAAGGCCGAGCTGGCCTTGCTCGCCCGTACAAGCAGTTGGTGTTTTGCTCAACTTGTATTAAAGCTGAGCTGACATTGCTCGTCCGTACAAACAGTAGTGTTTTGCCCAAATTGTACTCGAGTCGAGTTAATTTTTGCTCGCTGATGTAGAGCTGATTTTGCTCGCTACATCGAGCTGATTTTGCTCGCGATTGACCGAGCTGATTTCTGCTCGCCGTTGTAGAGCTGGTTTTGCTCATTACATCAAGCCGATTTGGCTCGTAATTGACCGAGCTGACCTTGCTTGCCCGATCAAACAGTGGTATTGGCTCGTTAAAGTGTTTTCATCCCCAAGCTGATTTTGCTACACTTCCCTAATTTCGAAAAGGAATTTTGCATTTGTGCGCGTTTAAAAAGAAATCAGCTCGGCTTAACAGAGATCATTACGCTTAGAATGCAACGAAAAGATTTTATCTCGGCCAAATTGAAGAAAACGACCACAAGGCATAGAAAAATTCGAATACATGGTGAGCAAAAAGTTCTTCACTTTTCATTCACAATAAAGTCTGATTACAAAAGTG
>NW_021025876.1:52070-92211 GCF_004153795.1 Camellia sinensis
ACTTATATAACACATCACAAACAACTCTTAAATCATACATGTATTTAAAATAATTAGAGGGTTGATATTTACCCCTACCTAATTACTTTGGCCCACACACTTCCTTAAACCCCCACTCAACAAAATAAAACCCCTACATTTTTTCTTTAAACCCCCACCTTAATACCAACTATATCCCCTAATCCCAAAACCAAAACCAAACCCAAGCCCAAACCCAAACCCAAACTCCTTCCACTTCTCTCTATAATCTGGATTCTCTCTTTTCTTTTTTTGTTTTTTGTTGCATTCAAATCAAGTATGAGTGAGAAATAGAGTAAGAGAAAAGACCCATCAACAATGGCCACCATTAAAATCTCTATCATAGGCTATGGCAAGTGATTTCTTACATTTCTTCTCTCTCTTCTCTCTTTTCTTCTTCATCTTCTTTTGAAAACCTTAGGTTTTCATCTCTTTATCTCTCGCTCATTCTCTCTCTCGCAATGGATAGGAAGGTCACAATGGCGGAGTGGGTTCGACAATACAGTGTTGAACAAATCCTAAATGTTCGGCAACATAGTGTTGAACGAATTCTGAATGTTCGAAAACACAATGCTGAACAAATCCTTTTAGTTCGTTAACACAGTGCTAAATGGGTTGATTTCTCTTCTCTGATTCAGATCTTCAATAAGGGATAGGGGTGCTTGTCGGTAGAGGTGATGGCTGATAATGACGGAGGGAGTGGTGGTTGTGATGGTGAGGAGTGGTCAGAGATAGTAGAGGTTGCAGTAATGAGGGGTGGTTAGAGATGGTGGTGGCTGTGGCGGTGAAAAGTGATCGGAGATGGTGGTATTGCTGGAGGTGATTAGAGTTAGGTTAGAGTTTGGAAAATTAGGTTGAGAAGATTTTGGAAAATTAGATTTAGAAGATTAGGAATGAGGGTAAAAGTGAAATTTTAGATTGGGACAAAATTAGAATTAAAAAAAGCAAAAAGAAAAAAGAATGAGGGTTGGACTTGGAACTCAGCCGACTCTGCTTTAGTAAAATTCTTAAAAGAAAAGTGTAAAAATGCCTACCCTAGCTCTTCCTAATGAATATGATGTGAACTATGACCTTAGTGATGTCATAGGTGATGAAGGAGTATGGAATCTGGAGAATGTAATGGATTGACAAAACTATGGGCAGATTTTCACAACTAGGGGCTGAATAGGCTACACACCCATGTGACCACTCCACCAACTTGTGTCTTTTTCCTCAAATGACATGTGATCACTTGATCACAACCACTTGCTTGTCTTTTGTTTATTTCTATCACTAATAAAATATAATGTGTAAAATATTTTATATTTATAGATTAGGTTGAAGTCCAAAACTTGAAGTCCACAAGTGCCTATATAAAGGCCTTAAGAGAGAGCAAAAGGGGATACATATTACTTAAAGTATACTTGAAACTAAGAAAGAAGTCTGGTTTTCAGGCCTTCTTAGAGCAAACAATTTGTGTTGAGCCTAATTTAAGGAAGGAAAGGTTGAGGTTAGCCATCTCTGTAAATTGAAAGCTTGTCAACGCCAGAGCCCTATGCCGACTATGTTCAGGTAACGGTCAAAATCTTTATATACTATTCTTATTTTGGAAGTATAGTGGGCCTAAAAATCAAAACATCTTAAAATTATAAGAAGTAAAAAGTTATTCCTTTTTATGAGTTTTTATCACCACTTTTATGTTCAAGATCTATTACTAGATTGTAATCAATTACTAGTACTAATCGCAAACTGTCAACAATGTCGTAATTTTTTTACAAAATCTACTAAATACTGGTACTGCTAAAGATATAAAATTTACTAGAAAAAAAGTTGATAAAACATCTCAAGAAATTGTATATTATCAACAACAACCAAGTTTAGTATCTTAGGTAATAATAATAATAATAATTTAAATAATTTCGACATCATCGCCACATCACCAAAGCCACATCATTTGGGCAAAGTTGGGTCATCGATTTCTCGAGCTACCTAGCATCACTGTTATTTTTTAGATTGAGATTTGAGTTCCCTCTACACACCCAAGGCGCCCTAATTTTACCCCCTCTCACAAAGATGACGACCGAAAAATTATTACACTACACCCACACATTTGACACACAAATTCGCCTATAATGATTTGGGGTTTTGCATGTTTCATTCCAGTGGCGACTCTAGAAATTTATAAGGATGGGGTCACTCCAAAAACTTAAGTTCCAAAAATTCTTAACACAAACTTTTATAATTGTATTTGACAAAGTGCTATTTTTTGGGATCATTACATAATAAACTCATTGTCAATAGTATCGAACGAGAAGTTATTGGTTAGTCCTGGGGCACTTCCAGGTAGTGCTCCAACAGTATTGTGATTGGTTGAGGAGGTAGGGTTCACGATTTTGTGTTAGGTGATTGTGGAACAGTAAGGGGCATGGTGTATTGTGATTGGTGAGGAGTACCATCACATGGCACCCAAGAAGCATCAAATAATTTTTCAGTATTAAACGCATTTGTTTTTATATATGTTATCAAGCAATTATTAACGATTGAACCATTGGAATCTCATTCTAGTGGGTGAGTTGTTATTTTTAATTTGTTAGAGTCAATTGATTATCACCTAAAACTTATCAACTAAAACTTTTATCACACACACACACACACACATATATATATATATATTATTTTAAATGCTTTTGGCAAGCTGATGGGGGGATGTGACTCAATTTATAGCGATTCTGGTTTAGACCTGACCCATTTTGTATTCTGGACTCGTGTTTTATGGTTTTGTATTGTTATTCATGTCTTACTTCTCTTATACTTCCTTGAATTTGGCTATTGGATTGTAGTGGTTGTGTTTGGAATAGGTTAGTTGCTTGGTTTCGAACTTTTGTTGTCCAAAATTTTACTCCTTCGCTTGAGTGTCACTTCTTGTGCTCAAGCGGGCTTTGTAAACTCTTAGTACTTTTGCAGGTCTGCAAAACTACTGGGAGAGTGTATTCTACGCTCGAGTGATGCTTTTTGTGCTCGAGCGATCTTGGCTTGAGCTTCATTTCTTATGCTCGAGCATTGGTTTACAGTCTGCAAAACTATTAGAAGTGTGTATTCTACGCTCGAGCGGAACAACTTATTGTGTCTGGACGCTTGAGCGTCACTTCTTGCGCTTGAGCGGACTGTGCGTATTTCAGTCCATAAAAATGACATTTTACATCACTTTCTCATTTCATTCTCTCTCCAAACATTTCAAAAACCCTAGATCTAGAGCTTCTCTCTCTAAAACTCTCTCTCTCTCTCTCTCTCTCTATATATATATATATATTTTCACCTAGATTTAGTGATTTCTCTACCCGTGTGCCTTTGTTAAAAAGATAGAACATCTCTAGGGTTACGTTTTATCCGAATAGAGTTGGGTTTCGGCTTCATCCGAGCTTCTTTCTTTCTTTGCTCGTTTTCTAGCTTTGCGGTAGGGATTTTCTACACTCTTTTATGGTTCTTAACTTAAATATTTGCTTTTCATAAACAATAATATGATTTTGGAGGATTTTGAATAAACCTAGGGTTTTGGTTTAAAATCAAAAGAGGGGTTTACAAATGGATGTATTGAAAATGGTTATGGGAGTGAATATGAGGTTATGTTGCAATAAATTATTGATTTTGATACTTGGGCTAAATTTTGAAAAAAATGGAGTTTGCCCTAAAATGTCTCAAATACTTATTTTGTATAAATAAATGGAATTGGTAATGGAAAAGTGAAATTAGATGAATGTTTATATAAATGGTGGATTCGAATATGTATTACCACTCACACTTTGAAATTTGGATTAGTTATCTGTCTTGGAGATTGTATATCTGTTTACAAATATCTGTTTTGGCCTATCGGTGGAGGATAACTATGATTGTTGTAGAAATTGCATGAGAATTAGGTAAATTGAAACTAATTTTCTCATCCAATTGCATTGAATGTGTCACATCTTTAATACATTATAAACGTATGATGTATGTGAGGAGAAATTGGATGTACTCCATATTTGGGAGAAGAAAGAAGATGTACTTTGTTAAATTAAGTTGGCCAGAATGTCCAGGGTGAAAGTCTTGAAAACCATGAGTGTACATGGGTGCCGGTTCCCGCGGATGAAATATCCCTAAAATGGCAAATAGAAATGTTTGTATGATGGCTGTATTAGTTAGAGACCCACTGAGTTGCATCCTTAGTTTGGTTATCTGGATAAAATGGAAATGACTCATGAATGGAGATAAAATGTAACGAGATATAAGTTCAACATGGTATGGTTTTGCAAAAGAGTTATAAATGATTTTATCATGGACATGTATGTGCATATTACACTTATATCTTTGTAAAGATTCATATATTGTGTTAGATCATTTCTACTGGGTTTTGGCTTACCCTGTTTGGGAAAAGCATTTTTAGGTGCTGGTGATATGCCTCCACCAAGGACTTATCTTGGGAGGATTGTTGAGCTGAAGGCATAGTTTTGTTATTTCATATTTAACATTTGTACAAGCTTGGGGCTTTAATTGTATTGAGCTTACGACTCACTTGATGTACCCAAGTCTTGACTTGGAAAGATGTAAGCCTTTAGGGCATATGATTACTTGTTTAGCTTTTATTACATTATTGCTGTTTGCTAACACATGCTGTAGATTCAAGATGTTCTATTTATGAATGTATATCGCATGTGTTATCTTTTTGTATAATCGAATCTCATGTAATAGAAGGATATCATACTCTGATTTATATTGTTATTTACTTATCGTCTTAGATGGTTTATTGCTTTTATTCTGGGGCGTAACAATTTGGTATCAGAGCATACCGGGTTTGAATACTTTGGGTATGTGGGGAGTGGTTATTACTACAATGGGTTTGTTTCGCTTGATAGAGACATTAGTATGTATGGTATGCTATGTGATAACATGCTTATATGCTTATATGGGTATGGGATTTAATTTCTAGGATATTAATTGGGTCTATGGGTTTCTAGAAGTCCTGTTAGAAGAGCACTTGATCACTGTTGTTTCTAATCGGAACTCTAGCAACGCCATGGGATGGTCGTTATCTAGAAAGGAAATTCGTATGTGTTTATGTGACTACATGCTTACGTGGAGTGAATTACTATTGTCCACCACATTAGGACACGAGTGAATTAGCTTTGGTACATTTGTAAATGTGTTAATCTCCTTTGTTACCTTCATTAGGATGTTAGGACGTGGACATGGTGATGGTAAGTGTGGTAGGCCTAGAAGGCATGAGGTGTCTTTACCGGATAAGGTTCCGGCGCAAGAAGAAGGGGTTAGTCAGGCCAATGTGGTCGAATCAGTTAGTAAGCAGGCCATGGACGCCTTAGCCCGCGAGATGGCCAGGGCATTGCGGGAATTTATGGACATTCTTAGGACTTAGAATCAAGTCTAGGCCCAAGTAGCTGAGGCAGGGCCTTCATTCTTGAAGCGAGAGTTTTTCTAGTCGAATCTGGACGAGTTTTTGGGTGATCCCAAGGAGCCACTAAAGATGGATGAGTGGCTAGTGTAGATGGTGAAGACATTTGAGATGCTCGGCATCGAAGATGGAGGTTTGAGGTTGACCTTGGTATCCTTCCAGTTGAAAGGAAATGCAGGTCAATGGTGGAAGTATGTGCTAGGGGCACATTGGGGTGACTTGGGAGGCTTTCGTCGACGCCTTCCAAGACAAGTTCTCGCCTCTCACTGTTAAGGAGAAATTGAGGGATTAGTTTTCTTAGCTCAAGCAGTTGAATACACCGGTGGCCGAGTTTGAGGCCATATTTACTAGTCTGTCAAGATTTGCACTGGAACTCATGGCAACTGAGGATCGCCGTTGTTTAGAGTTCGAGAAGAGGTTGAGGACTAGACTTATGTTCAAAGTGCCCGGGTCAATGATTAGAGATTATGGATGCCTTGTGGATGTGATGGCTTATCTTGAGATCATGATGCAGATGGAGGAGGAATGGATGAGGGGCTCTAGGAGAAGTCAGGATGTTCAGGGGGACAATAAGAGGCAGAGCAGTCCTACCCCATAGTAGTCCCGGGGAGCACAGTCGAGGTCCACTTTTTCAGTACCACGTTCAGGTTCTAGGAGAGGTGGTCAGGGAGATTTCACTTGCTTCAAGTGTGATCAATTGGGCCACAAGTCTCCATCTTGCCCGCAGAGAAGAGGATGGCAGCGGTTCACATCGTCTTTGGCTCGTTCTCAAAGCTAGAGCCAGGGGAGAGGGCAGCTGCTCACTTGTTATCAATGTGGGCAGGCAGGGCACATGAAGAGGTTTTGCCCTCAGTTGGGTGGCACACCCGGTGCGTCTGGTTTAAGGTAGACCTGGAGCCACCAGCCTGCACAATCAGCACAGGTCTCGAGGGCCAATTAGGGAGCCTCTTCAACTTAGTCAGTGCATCAGGCTTATACTCCGAAGGATGAGCAGGTTGAGCAGAGACCCACAGGGCGTATGTATGTTGTTACCGTGCTAGACTTAATGCCAGTGCCTTCGGTAGTGAGAGGTACTTTCTTGTTATGCAATTCCATTGCTAATGTATTGGTTTATATGGGTGCATCACATTCTTTTATTTCGTCTGTATTTGTATCAGCTTTGGGATTAGATTTGCCTCGGTTGGCATCTCCTCTCAGTGTAGAGTCACTTATTGGTGGTGAGATTATTTTAGAGCAGGGGTGTCGGGGTTGTGACATAGAGGTTGCCGGTCACCGACTTTCTTTTTGCATTTGTGTTGATTGACATGTCTAGTTTTGATGTTATTTTGGATATGGACTGGTTGTCATCGTATTTTGCTATCATAGATTGTTACCGTCAAAGGGTTACTGTATGTACCTTGAGCGGTGATTACTTTTATTTCTTAGGGGACCGGGTTGATAGAGCCTTATCACCGGTGTATGATCCGCGTGGGCGGAGTGAACTTAGTTGTCTTCTTGCCAACTTTTTAGGTAGTGAGTGTGATGAAGTCTGAGTCGATTTGCCGAGGATAGTTTGTGAATATTCGGACGTTTTCGCTGAGGATCTCACCCGTTTACCACCTCACCGTGAGATTGAGTTCTCAATTGATTTAGGGCCAGGCACGATATCGATATCTATGGCACCATATAAATTTGCACCCACCGAGTTGAGTGAGTTGAAGATTCAACTCTAAGAGTTACTAGATAAGGGTTTTATCTGCCCTAGTACTTCGCCTTGGGGAGCATCGGCTCTCTTTGCCAAAAAGAAAGATGGTGCATTGCGACTTTGTATTGATTACCGGACGTTGAACCCGGTAACTATTAGGAACAAGTACCCAACGCCTTGTATAGATGATTTGTTTGATCAGTTGAGGGGGTCTCATTGCTTTTCTAAGATAGACTTGAGACGTAGTTATCACCAGTTGAGAGTAAGAGAGGAGGATATTTAAAAGACGACATTCCGTACGCGGTATGCCCATTATGGGTTTCTAGTGATGCCTTTTGGGCTAACCAATGCACCAGTCATGTTTATGGATTTGATGAATCAGATTTTCCGCGAGTTCCTGGACCGCTTTGTAGTCATCTTTGTGGACGACATCTTGATTTATTCACCCTCTAAGGAGGAGACAAAGAACACTTGCGAGATAGTACTTGAGTTACTTAGAGCCCACAAATTTTATGCCAAGTTTGGGAAATACGAATTATGGTTAAGAGAAGTAAAGTTCTTAGGCCATGTGGTATCCGGGCAAAAGGTGATTGTAGATTCATCAAAAATAGAGGCAGTGCAAGATTGGGAACAACCTAAGAATGCTTTTGAGATCCGTAGTTTCCTGGAGTTGGCCGGGTATTACCGTCAGTTTGTGAAAGACTTCTTTAGATTAGCTTCACCGTTAACTGGATTGATGAGGAAAGACATTAAGTTCGTGTGGAACGAGACTTAATCTTTTCAAGAGCTTAAGGTTAGGCTTACCACTGCTCCAGTGTTGATTATTCCAGAGAGGGATTTGGGCTATTCAGTGTATTCTGATGCTTCAAGGGAAGGTTTGGGTTGTGTATTGATGCAAGAAGGGAATGTAGTAGCTTATGGCTCGCTGCAGTTGAAAACACATAAGAGAAACTATCTACTCATGACCTAGAGTTAGCGGTGGTGATTTTTGCCTAAAAGATTTGGAGGCATTATCTGTATGGCGAGAAGTTTGAAGTGTTTTTTGATCACAAGAGTCTGAAATATCTGTTTACATAGAAAGACTTGAATCTGAGGCAGAGGAGGTGGATGGAGTTTATAGAAGACTATGATTTTGAGTTACATTATCATCCAGGAAAGGCCAATGTTGTGGCCGATGCCTTTAGTAGGAAATCTATTAGTAGTGTGGCTTGTATTGCCATCCAGGAATAGGAGATGTTGGGTGCTATTGGTGGGTTTGACTTGTATCTTGGCGAGTCCGTGGAGTCTGCAACCTTGTTTTTGGCAGTTGTACAACCTACACATGTGAACCGATTGAGTGATAGAAGCGTAAAAGAGTGATCTTGAGGTAGAAACTCTCTGGGAAAAGACCTCTAGTGGAAAGGTAGAGAAATGCTTGAATGTGTATCTCGACTCGAGTGTTAGATACTGTGATCGTCTCTTTGTGCCTGAGTCTTGTCGAGGAGACGTGTTCCAAGAGTTTCACCATTCACGCCTTGCGGTGCATCTGGGAGGCACAAAAATGTATCACAACCTTAGTCACCAGTTTTGGTGGACGGGAATAAAGAAGGATATGACCGTGTTTGTATCGAGGGACCTTACTTGTCAACAAGTGAAGGTCAAACATTAGAGGCCAACGGGTTTGTTACAACCCTTGCCTATAGCCAAGTGGAAGTGAGAGCATGTTACGATGGATTTTGTTGTGGGCCTTTCGAGGACTCAATGGGGTAGTAATGCAATTTGGGTGGTAGTTGACCGGTTGACCAAGTCGGCGCACTTTATACCTATACGCGTGAGTGACTCGATAGATTATCTTGCCGACCTTTATATTAGGGACATAGTGAGGTTGCACGGGGTCCCTATAACGATTGTTTCGGATAGAGAACTGCATTTTACGGCTCGGTTGTGGCAGAGCCTATACGAGATTGACTTTTAGCACTGGGCAATCCGAACGTACTATTCAGATCCTTGAGGATATGTGTAGACACCCCATTTTTGACCGTCCTCAAGACTTGGACGTCATCGTTTGAACACTCGATGATCATCCATGCTTGTGTTCGTTTTGAGTTCCTGAAGGTCTCGGCTGCGTGCCTTGCCTTAGGATCTCTCAACTTGTCTGTTTTGTGCTTGGTTGTGGACCAAGGACTTGTGGTTTTGCTTCTGAGGGAAGAGGGTGGCTTGTTTGCCATCCCCTCAACCCACCGGCCAAGGCTTGAAGCCATCGGCCTTGTTTTCTTGCCATCGGCCAAAAGTGTTGGCCGGTCGGCACTTTTGTTGGTCGGTCGGCACTTATTTTGGTTGATCGGCCATATTTTTTGGCCGAGGCTTTTTCTTTGCCTTTTTCAGGCATTGTGCATGCTAGCTGTGCCAGCTGGTGAGCACAAACCCTCCCCTCCATACACGTGTATGGAGAGATTTGAACCAAAGCTTAGCTTCTCTAAGAAGCTTTGAATTTGATTTCCTATAAGAGGGGAGCCTCCCCTCCCTTTCCAGAGCTTTAGCAAAAAATAGATATAAAGTTCATATATCCCTCTATCTCTCTCTCTCTATATATATATATCTCTCTCTCTCTATATATATATATATATATTTGTGTGTGTGTTTGTGACCTAAAGTGTATTTTGTTCATACTCTTGCACTATAGCACCTAGTAGAACACCTTCCTTTGGTTGTTGAGGCACTAGGAAGTTGGTTTCAGAGTTCTTAGGCTGGTTTTGATCCAAGGGAGTGGCTGGAGTTGTGTTCTTGAAGGTGTTCTTCTAGGGTGAGCAACTAACCTTTTGTTTCCCCATTTTGACTTAAGCTTTTAGACCTATTTGAATATTGTTTTAAGCTTAACTATAAACGGAAAAAAGTTCTGATTTTGTATGCTTTAGATGATTGTTTAAGGTCACTTTTTAGTTGGGGGTTGTCTACCCCCTCTTAGGCCTTGTTTGGCCTTGTTTGAAGCCACCTCTTTTGGCCTTTGTTCTTGCTTTGGTTTGACCTTTCTACCACTGAAATCCAAAGGATTTTTAGTGGTAGAAAGGTGGTTTTAGAGTCTTGAATAGGAGAGGGGCACCCCTCTCTCCTTGTGTCTCATTTGCTTGCATATTTGGCTCATAATGGTAGCATGTTTGCTTAGTATGTTTTGGCTTCATTTCAGCAAGTATTTGGTGTTATTTGGCCATGATATACCTCTGTTTTAAGTTGGTTTGATAGCCTCTTGCATGTATCATACACTTGTCTTGCAATCCTTCTATTTGCCTTAACATACACCATGCATTTGGACTATCATGCTTGCATATTTTGGCTCAACTCAAAGGAACTTTTAGTCATGTTTTGCCATGTTTAAGCTCTGTTTGGTGTTGTTTTGATCATATATGCAATGCTTTGTATAGATACCATACATTCTAGCTTGTTAGCCTTGAGGGTCCAAGTCATTAGCATGCACTACTTGGACCTTTTTCATTATTTGGCATCATCTCATATGTGATTTTAGTCCATGTAGTGTAGCCTTATACTTGCATTTGTCATTCTTTCAAAGCTTTGAACAGTTGGTGTCTTATGCCTTAAGGTTGGGTCATTGTGCATGCCTCCATGATTAGGTCTTCGGGATGCCATCTAAGTGGGTTTTTGGGCCTATTTTGACATGTCGTATCTCTGTTTTTCATTGGTTAAGTCATGCCATGTTTGGTTATAATGGGTGTAGTGTAATCCCCTTTTTTGGCCTTACTTGCATCTTGCCTTCGGCCCTTCATTTTGGCTTGTTTTAGCTTTGGCCCTTGCATGTTTTAGACTCCCTTTAGCATGATCTAGGACTGTTTTGGTTGTCCTTGGCTCTTTGGAGCTTGTTTCATGTGGCCTTAATACAAGCTCCTTGGTTAGCCTTAAGCCTTGAGCTTTCTTGCATGTTATGCTTGACTTGTATGCATGATTTGGCATCATCCTTGACATCATTTCAGAGCACGTAGTGTTGTTACGCTTGCATGCTTTTCACTCTTTGAGTGCTTTCGAGAGTTGTCCTCTTTGTGCCTAAGTGATGGACCGATATGTGTACATGTTTGTTTTGCATGTTGGTGCCTTAGTTTTAGTGTTTTGGCCACTGATTTGGGCATGGCTGAGGTCTGCCCATTTCAGTTTAAGTCCATCTTGCATGATCCTTACATATTGTTGCATGCTTGTTCTATTTCGCCGTTATTGCATACTTGGTACATTGCATTTTGCATGCTTCGTACATTGCATATTTGCATGTTTAGGTTGCATAGTATTGTTGCATACGTGTTGCATGCCATGTTGTTTACATGTTGTTAGAGTCATATTGCATTTGGCATGCTTATGATGCATTACATAGCTTTTCCATTGTTGCATATATTGCATTGTGTTTGGTTTGGGGTGTCAAACCAAACATGAGGAATGAGGGACGTTCGTACTTGAAGTGACGAAACGTGCCTCAATCCTCGGTCACCGACACTCTTGATCCAACATGATAGAGTTCTAGGCATTCATGTGTTTTTGTGCATTCATTCCATATTGAATCACACACTTGGCTCCTTTGGCCATCATGCATCGACATGCGTGATTGATGGCTCGAGGGTCGAGCACTACACTCCTTTGAGCTCATGACATGATAGGGAGGGTGTTTGTGCACTCATCACCTTGAAAATGCATTGCCATGCTCTGTTTGTCCTCTACTGCAGCAAAATAGTATTCTACAGGAAGATATGGTTGGCCGGCCATCTTCAGTGCCGATCGACTAAACATTGTTGGCTGAGATCCTCACAAATGGTCGATGACCAATTCCGCATGGCCGATGTCCCTATATTTTGGCCGGTGACATCTCATAGTGCTCAGGGGGTAGTTTTGAAGCATCCTTGGGACTTGTGCAGTTTTCAGAAGTGCAGAACAGTGCAAACAAAGGCAACATATGGCATGACAATGGGTTTCCGAGCGAGGCGATCGAGCATGCATCATTCAATCATTCCGAGGCGGAGCTGCGGCGGCCTCTTTAGTTTCATAGCTTAATTAGTTTGTTTAATTAGTTAAGAGTTATGTAATAATTGATTAGCTAGGGTAGTTAATTATAGGGTAGTTAATTAATTAGTTGATTTGTATTATTTATTCGGACCCTCCGTCGAGAGGGCGAAATTTGTAATAAGTGTGCGTGAGTGTGTGAATGTCGTCCAACCCCACGTCTTTCTCCTTTTTACTTACCTGCTTTCAATGGTTAGTTTTAGGGCATTTTCAATTAGCATACCTTTTGCTTTGCATGCGTGCATCATTCATCTGTCTTGTATGCACCGGGCTCGGCGCATCATACTAACCGTATAGTATTTCAATTCCAACTTGAATACGTGTATCGAGTTGTCGCATTTCACATGCCATTCTTAGATAGCCGAGCCTATTTCTAGTTGCATCTTGCATGTGTTACATTAGGCATCTTAACATAGCTAGGATCATGCATTGATTACTAACTAGCTATTGTTTTGGCTTGGAGTACTAGGTAAGCTTTTATGCTTTAGCATCTTGCATGAGTGTGAGTGTTAACATGACAGCATGCTTGCCATGAGGCTAACTGCTTATATGATATAACTACCTGAATGCCTGTGGGTGAAGGTTAGATTACTTGAATTGGAACAATTCATTGAAATGCGAGTTTTAAGCCCACTTGATTGTGGCAAAATCATGTTTTCTAAGCCCACTAGAGGGTGGAAAAATTCACGTCTTAGCCTACTTGCGAGTAGCACCTTCAAACCATTTTCAAACAAACAAACATGAGATGATTTGTTCGAACTTAGGTGATCTAGTCTACACTTGTGTGTTGTGCGCATCACATAGTAATTCTAGGCTAATAACTGGAATAAGAACGCATGTGTTTTCAAAAACAAGATATCATGTTAGTAAAGGCCGATCTTTGATCGGGCGAGCGGGGGTGCTCATAGATGACCTTCCCTAATCGTACCCAAGTTCCCAAGCCGAGGCAACTTTGGTGATGACGGACACGTGACCTTAGGCACGAGTCAGGGTTTCCTAAATTCTCCAAAATAAAATATTTATGTGGCAACTCTGTATTTGGAAAAGCAGTCCATGTTTGGCACTTCTTTACAAAAATCAGTTTTCGAAAACGATTTGCCAGATTTGAACTCTTTGGTGATTTATTAATCTCACATTGCACGTTGTGAGATCAAATTAAGAACTGTGACTTCGAGTCCGAATTGTGGCACAACATAAAGCCCCTCGGGGTGCATCTACAATATGGTTCGGGGTTGTGTTCTTGTCTTTAAGGGATTGTGGGAGAGGTACTTGCCCTTAGTAGAGTTCACCTATAACAATAACTTCCAGTCAAGTATTGGCATGGCACCGTTTGAGGCCTTATGTAGCCAACCGTGTAGATCTCCTGTATGTTGTTCTGATGTGGGTGATGCACCTATGTTGGGTCCAAAGTTAGTCTGGGAAACGACAGAGAAAGTTTCCCTTATCCATAAGAGGTTGGTTATGGCCCATAGTTGCCAGAAAAGTTACACTGATCGTAGGAGGAGACTTTTGTCTTTTGAGGTAGGAGATCATGTCTTCTTAAAGATATCACCTAGGCGGGGTTTGATGAGGTTCGAGAAGAGCAGGAGGTTTTCTTCTAGATTTATCAGGCATTTTGAGATCCTTGAGCGAATTGGAGAGGTAGCCTATCGCTTGTCCTTGCCGCCATAGCTTTCCGGGGTTCATGATGTATTTCATATTTGTATGCTTTAGAAGTATGAGCCGGATCCATCACACGTGTTGGATTGGACCGACTTAGAGGTAGATGAAGATGCCTCGTATAAGGAAAGACCGGTGAAAGTCTTGGATACTCGAGACCAAGTCTTTTGAGGCAAGACAATTCCCTTAGTTAAGGTATTATGGTGACATCACGGAGTTTAGGAAGCAACTTGGGAACGTGAGTTGGAAGTCCGTGAGAAATATCCAGACTTATCTATTGATGTTTGAGCATGTATTGAAATTTTGTTATGTTAATGAAATATAAAAACATTATATATGTTTTGAGAATATGGAAACATTGTATATGTTGTATATGTTTTGAAAACACGAGATTAATATAAACATCGTATATGTTTTGGAAAATATGAACCGTACTTTCAATGTTCAAACTTATGTATCGAGTTAATGAGAATAGATGACCGGAGAATAGATCATGGTAATGGAATTGATTAAGTATCATTAGTGTAATTGGTTTAATCATAGTTTTAAAACTTGATTTGAAATTTCGGGGATGGAATTCCTTAAGGGGGAAGATTATAGCGATTCTGGTTTAGACCCAACCCATTTTGCATCCTGGACTCGGGTTTTATGGTTTCGTATTGTTGTTCATGTCTTACTTCTCTTATACTTCCTTGAATTTGGCTATTAGATTGTAGTGGTTGCGTTCGGAACAAGTTGGTTGCTTGATTTTCAAACTTTTGTTGTCCAGAAGTTTACTCCTCCGCTCGATCGTCACTTCTTGTGCTCAAGCGGGCTTTGTGAACTCTCAGTACTTTTGCAGGTCTGCAAAACTACTGGGAGAGTGTATTCTACGCTCGAGCGGTGCTTTCTGCGCTTGAGCATCCTTTCTTGTGCTTGAGCGTTGGTCCGCTGTCTGCAAAACTATTGGAAGTGTGTATTTTGCGCTTAAGCGGAACAACTTATTGTGTCTGGACGCTCGAGCGTCACTTCTTGCGTTGGAGTGGACTGTGCGTATTTCAGTCCGTAAAAGTGACATTTTACATCACTTTTTCATTTCATTCTCTCTTCAACATTTCAAAAACCCTAGATCTAGAGCTTTTCTCTCTAAAACTCACACACTCTCTCTCTCTACATTTTCACCTAGATCTAGTGGTTTCTCTACCTGTGTGCTTTTGTTAAAAAGGTAGAGCATCTCTAAGGCTACGTTTTTATCTGAATAGAGTTGGGTTTCGGCTTCATCCGAGTTTTTTTCTTGCTTTGCTCATCTTCTAACTTTGAGGTAGAGATTTTCTATACTTTTCTATGGTTCTTAACTCAGCTATTTTCTTTTTTTAAACAATAATGTGATTTTAGAGGATTTTGAATAAACCTAGGGCTTTTGTTTAAAATCAAAAGAGAGGTTTTATGAATGGATGTATTGAAAATGGTCATGGGAGTGAATATGACATTGTGTTGCAATAAAATTGTTGATTTTGATACTTGGGTTGAATTTTGAAAAAATGGAGTTTGCCCTAAAATGTCTCAAATACTTATTTTGTAAAAATAAACGGAATTGGTAATGAAAAAGTAAAATTAGATTGATGTTAATATAAATAGTGGAGTCGGATATGTATTATCACTCACACTTTGAAATTTGGATAAGTTATCTGTCCTAGAGATTGTATATCTGTTTAGAAATATCTGTTTTGGACTATCGGTGGAGGATAGCTATGATTGTTGTAGAAATTGCATGAGAATTAGGTGAATTGAAACTAATTTACTAATCCAATTGCATTAAACATGTCACATCTTTAATACATTGTAAATGTATGATGTTAGAGAGGAGAAATGAGATGTACCCCATGTTTGGGAGAAGAAAGGAGATGTACTTCGTTGAATTAAGTTGGCCGGAGTGTCTAGGGTGAAAGTCCTGAAAACCATGAGTGTACATGGGTGCCAATTCCTATGGACGAAATATCCCTAAAAGGAAAATAGAAGTGTTTGTATGATGGCAGTATTGGTTATAGACCCATGAGTTGCATTCTCAGTTTGGTTGTCTGGATAAAATGGAAATGACTCATGAATGAAGATAAAATAGATCAAGACATAAGTTCAACATTGTATGATTTTGCAAAAGAGTTATAAATGATTTTATCACGGACATTATATGTGCATATTACACTTATATCTTTGTTAAGATTCATAAATTGTGTTAGATCATTTCTACTGGGCTTTGACTCACCCTATTTGGGAAAAATATTTTCAGGTGCTAGTGATATGCCTCTACCAAAGACTTAGCTTGGGAGGATTGTGGAGCTGAAGGCTCAGTTTTGTTATTTTATATTTAACATTTGTATAAACCTAGGGCTTTAATTGTATTAAGCTTATAACTCACTTCTGATATACTCAAGTACTACAACTTCAAACTTTAAGGAGAAAATATAATAGCCCTCAACTCTAATATTGGGGCAATCTCCAAAATTATCTGGTTCGATTCACTTGAACCCATAACGATTCAGGTCCCCAACTAAGAAATGTATGTCCATCCTTACATTGAAGAAGTCCCAACAATAAAGGATGATGAAGGTTGGATTCTTATACAAAAAGACAAGTCCAAGACTCAATTTCCTCAAATTTCAAAAGCAAAAGAATGTTCATCAACTACACAAAAAGGAATGGTGTAACAAGAATACTGCAAGCAAACAAGTTGCTTGAGCAAAGTTCATCCGCACCAATCACCTATGACTTTCTTTCCAAAGAGGTACTTCAATAATGATTTGGTCAAGACAATTTACATGGTCTCGAGTAATGAAGAAGTCACAACTAATTGAGTCTCAGTCTTTGACCATATTGAAATTTCTCGCACTTTAGTGTTGACAAGCTGAGCATTTTCAACTAAGAAGGAACATTTCATCCATGGAGGTCGGTTTTTTCTCTACTTGAAAACAAAGATGCATAACCAAAAAAAGATAAACCAAATAAGAAAGTTAAAAGAAGTCAAGGTCGCTCCAACTAAAGAAGATGAAACAACACAAAGCTTGGTCCCTTCTCGCATGAAGTGAATCATGTCACTTTAAGTTAGCAATGATGGTCTCCTCAAAGTTAAAAGGCGTGCCATTGTACTAACAAGACAATGCAAAGACCAAGTAAAAGATGACAGTGAGAAAATCGTATATGTTGTCTCTTGAAGTAGGCAAAAAAAAAAAAAAAAAAAAAATCTAAGTTACTCCTTGACATGACCAGTTTTGACAATTAGGTCAGACAATTAGTTCAACCCAAAAATGCGAGCCCACAAGAACATTTGTCAAGATCTTTCAAAAGTCAAAAATGATGGACAAATTCAAATTCAAACTCAAACTCCAAGTCAAATTAATTCTATAAAAGGTGAGACAATTATCTCTTTTATTGAAAATTTATCAACTCATTTAATTCAACAAGTTTCCACATTTTGAATAAAAGTTTCTACATTTGTTGAATTGAATCCCGTTCCGGAGATTAAATAAGAGAATTTTTTTCTCTTGTAATAGAACAAACCATAGAGACCTGTACTTACTTTATCACAACTAATATTTGTGTTACTTTTTCACATCTTTATTGCAAGCCTCAAAATTTGTGTACAATTACATTTTAGGAATTTAACATAAGTCTTGGCATCTTGTTCAACATATTTGATGTAGGACAAGATTTTCAGGATAACATTTTAAGAATTTTTATATTTTTAAGTTTTAATATTTTTGGTATATTATTAGGATTTTTGTTAGTATAAATATTTTAGAATTATTAGGTTTTTTAATTTTATTATGTTAGAATTAGATTTTGACTAGGATTTTAAATAGTTTAGAATTTTAGTTTCCTATTCTTTTAGGTTTCCTAATTTGTGATGATTTAAGTTTCCTACTTTTAGAATTATTTTTCCTACAAGTATTAGGTTTAGTTTATTATAAATAGCTATGTAAGCCTCATGACAAATACAACTTTTATATACAAATTTTATTCATTCATTCAATAATATTTCTCTTCCTTGTGGATTCAAGGTTCTATTTTTCTCATGGATTCGAGAGCCCCTTTCGTCTACTAGAACGATATCTAGTCCCCGTGTATTCCGCTGCGTCAAGTGGTATCAGAGCATGGATTCGCCTAGCTCAATTACACAAGACAATGGAGCACACACAATCCCTATTGACGTTGATCGTAGGGTGGAAGCCATATGGGATGCGATTGAGGAACATCGGCTAGAGGTGCATGAACTTTGCAAAGAGATTTGTAATCTACTTGCCGATTTGGGACTAATCGCCAACCAGAGGCAACCAACAGTTGACAACAATTGTGCCGGAGGATTCACCCGATGCCAACCTGTTAGCTTACGTTATTTTGCAGAAATTTCATATTTTAACGGTTCAAGTAAGTTTCACAAAGAAGATTTTCTTGATTGGTTGCTTAATCTTGAAAATTTCTTTGAATTCATGAAGATTCCTCATGAAAAGAAGGTTATATTTGCATCCTACAAACTTGATAAAATTGCATTGAAGTGGTGGAATGGATTACAAGATTATCGAGTTTGCAAAGGTAAAGACAAAATTTATTTATGGTTAACAATGAAAAAGTTTTTAGCATCAAAATTTTACTTTCATGATCATGAGGATATATTCTCATATACAAATCAAAATACTTCTACAGAGTTGGTAAAAATTTGCAATGAAATTGTAGTTGCAAAAGAAAAGAATTCGCATCCAAATATTATTTGTGATGAGATTGTTTGTAAAACTAATGAAGACGATACAAAGTCTTGTTCGAGTGTTGATAATGCGTCAACACATGATAATTTGAATATTGGGGAGAAAGTTTTACAAACAAATCATAAAAATATTGAAGAAGGAGATTTGATTGAGCCCAATAACAAAGAGAAAATAGAAGAAGAGATAATACAACCGTTGTGTGCAACAAAGAAATTGGTTGATACTATACTTTATATTCCAAGGTTGATAATTGAAGGATCAATTGAATTGGGATGGTACAACATCAAGAGAGCATGGAAGTTCTACATAAAGTAAATTTGGTTGATTTTCTTAGTGTGGAGCAATTTAATTTGATTTTCAATACTTGTCTAATTGATCTTGTCAACCAGTTGAAGCATATAGAGAATAACTTTAAAAAAGTAGGCTTCTCTGCATATAATGTTCGGAAGAGGGACAAACAACTGAAGTATTGCAAGTATATTTTTATTTGGGATGGACGATGGCAGTTCTCTAATATGAACTCGAGGACGAGTTCTTTCAAAGAAGAGGAGTCTGATGTAGGACAAGATTTTCAGGACAACATTTTAAGAATTTTTATATTTTTAAGTTTTAATATTTTTGATATATTATTAGGATTTTTGTAATTTAGTATAAATATTTTAGAATTATTAGGTTTTTTAATTTTATTATGTTAGAATTAGATTTTGACTAGAATTTTAAATAGTTTAGAATTTTAGTTTCCTATTCTCTTAGGTTTTCTAATTTGTGATGATTTAAGTTTCCTATTTTTAGAATTATTTTTCCTACAAGTATTAGGTTTAGTTTATTATAAATAGCTATGTAAGCCTCATGACAAATACAACTTTTATTCATTCATTCAATAATATTTCTCTTCCTTGTAGATTCAAGGTTCTATTTTTCTCGTGGATTCGAGAGCCCCTTTCATCTACTAGAACGATATCTAGTCTCCGTATGTTCCGCTGCGTCAATATTGCATTATACAATTAATTGGTAACAAAAAACGTCACATCACAATCTTCTAATTAAAGGCGACATCCAATAGCAACAAACACAAGACAGCACAACACAAAAACAACATCAAATATTCCACCAGCAGATCACTTGGCATCCTTTGGCAGTGGCGTATCTGAAAACTTATACGAGACATTGTAAAAACTTCCATGTGTTCTAATCCCTGCCACCTCATTGACAGGCACTGCATCAGAAATCTCCTTTAGACCATCCTCATCGAGCTTCACTCTCACTGCACCAATATTCTCATCAAGATTTTTTATCTTGGTCGTTCCTACAAGCAATGAGAGAACAGATAACGTAGCCATACAGTATGAGCAAATTTGGCAAGCTAACAAGATCTAGTCAAAAACATTTCCAGACTAGAAGAATAATAAATACTTCCATGCTAGTAATGAAGCATCAAACGAACATATCAATAGCTAGCTGGGCAGTAAATGTGAAAAAAAATTATTCTGTATTCTTAGGTTTGGATCTAGAATTTGAGAAAAGATTTGTGGAAGGAAAAGAAAAAACGAGGGAAATACGACTGAAATATAAGCTCATTTTTTTTCTCTATTTCCCTCACCTTTTCCTTTCTCTTTCCAAATCCCTACCAAATCTATTATCCAAACAGAACCTTGGGAAATTTTTAAAAAAAAAAAGTTGAAAAAGAGAGATAGAGCAAAGCTTAATGAAACAGTAGCATTCTCAGATAGTGCATGTCCTTGCCTGTTTCCTTGTTCTACTGTCTAAGCAAACCATGGGTCTAGGAAATCAGAATATAGGGCTATGATCTGTTCACACAACTTTGGACATGGATGTACCCATGTATGAACAAAGAAACAATACATGTGTCTAGAAATTGAAACTAGTCTATTCTATTTAACAAAACTTTGGACATGGTGTACCCATGTATGAGCGAGTCATTATTTTCGTCCATGAGGGCTGTTTACATGATTGTATATTGTTGGTCATTCAGTATTAAAGAGCAGCATATTGAAACAATTGGTCAAAAATAGACCGAGGATGAATATTCACAATGACATCTTTGACTAAAATTTCACCAGGATGAAAGAAGATGCCATTGAGGAGAAATAATTAAAAGTTACGAATTACATCTATACAAAATTACACCTTTTGATCCTTTAAATAACAAACATTAGATGGCCTATAGGATATACTAGCCAACATATTGTGGTTAACTGAGAGGACATAGGTGTAGATGAAAACAATGCCACAATCTGCTTAGTAGTAATATTAGATGTTAATGCTTACCAATAAATTTCTTTCCTGTTCTGAATCCGGTTTCTAGCACTTATTTAAAAAGGAAAACCTCTTTTAAATTGCAAAGGAAGGCACTTCCAGTGTCAATGTTTCATATCAGACATGCTTCTATTTTTTAATCACTTTTCATTTTTGATAGATTTTCAACAACAACAACAACAACAAAACAAAAAAAAAAGGAAAAAAGAAAAAGAAAAGAAAAGGTATACTCTACACTGAATAAGCAAAATTTTGATGAGTTGCTAACCTGGAATAGGTACCACGCCATCCCCTTGATGAAGAACCCAAGTAAGCGCAAGTTGGATAGGGGAGCATCCATGCTTTTTAGCTAATGCTTCTATTCGAGTATAAAAGATCTTGTTCTGCTCTAGATTCAGTCCTGTAAACCTAGGATGTGATTCCTGATAGAAATGTTTTAAATGTTAGACATTCATTCTTTTTGTCTAATTCATTGCAACAAGAAATAAAATAAAATGTGCAGGTACATATCCTAAATGAATCTTAAAAAACAAAGATGCTTTCCATACCAAGAAACTATTTGCAGGTACACTTTCCACAGCTGCCTTTCCTCCAAAAAACCCACGAGCAGTTGGAGCATATGGAACTATACCAATTCCAAGTTCCCTGATAATCAGAGCACAGTTTACAAGAATGTGTAAGCCTAAGATAAAAAGAAAAACAAATGAAAAAATTGGAACTAAATTAGATGAAAATTGAACTATTGGAAGCTTAAGATGTGAACTCTAATGAAGAAGTCACAAATATGCTTACAGAAAATTGAATTTCAAAAACTGCTAGCTAAAGAGTCTTTTGCATATAAACTTCTTTTTTGCGAGTCAATTTGTTAATTATCAAAATAAAACAGCTATTTAGACAGTCCTCAATTTTTTTTGAATAAAAATGCGAATGAAACCAAAACCAAGTTAAGCTGAACAAATTTTGGGTGAAATGTGAATAAACCTGCAAACTGGGATTATTTCTTCCTCAATGTCGCGAGTAAAAAGAGAATACTCCATTTGTACAGCAGTGATAGGATGAACAGCATGTGCCCTCCTTATTGTGTTTGGGTTTGCTTCAGATAATCCAATGAACTTTATTTTACCCTCTTCCAACAACTTCTTAAGTTCCCCCATCTGCCATTCAAGAAGAAAATTTCATTCAAACATCACATACACAAAAAATTACAAATAATACTAATGAAAAAATTATTCAAACTCCAATAATACCTCCCCTTTTTTTTTTAAAAGAAAAATAAACCAGTAAACTTTAGGGTGTATTGATATTATCGGAAAGAAGAACCAAGACACATACGGTTTCCTCTATAGGTACTGATGTGTCAATCCGGTGTACATAGTAGAGATCAATGTAGTCCACACCAAGGCGCCTCAGGCTCGCCTCGCAACAGGAGCGAACATATTCAGGGGTGCCTTTCACCACAACTTGGGTAGGTTCAATTTTGGCAATACCAAATTTTGTGGCTAATTCGATCTTTTCCCGAGGCAGCTGCTTTAGTGCCTGCACGATTCAGGTTCTACTAAATGAAAGAGTACTCCCAACAACAACAAAAAGATGTATTTTAGGACATAGCTAACCAAAAAAGAACATCAGGCTAAAGTAGAAGTTTAGGTAGCAGTTGCATATTTAGTTGAAATCATGAATTAGAAATCACACTTATCAACATATGGCACATGCAAATGACCAACATTCAATGAATCATATTCTTAAAAGTGAAACTTTGTGCTTCACAATCCACACTTACAAACAAATTCTATTTACATTTCAAAGTACCATCCCTCCCACCACAATCCCTTCAACAGTCGACCAAGCTTATAAACAATAAGGAGTCAAAATCCAGGTGCAGAATTATTTTTAATGTATTCCAAGTTTTGTTCTGCTCCAAGAAAGCATGGTGGACTATCAAAATTACAATAAAAAACATGTCCCTGTGTAATTACCTTTCCCACCAATATTTCATTTGCATGGTCAACACCGTAAATATCTGAGGTATCAAAGAATGTGATCCCTCTACTGTATGCGTACTTTATTATTGCAATGCCATCCTCTTCAGAGACAGGAGAATTGTAGATTCCAGTAAGCCCCATGCAGCCATACCCTAGTTTTGATACCTACATGAAGAAAGGTTCAATGAAAATGGATTGAGTAATAAACACATTCACAACTCACATTACACGAACCTAAACCTGACTACTAGGTCAAGGGTGTGTGACTGGTTTTTCCCCCCTTACCGTCAAGGGTGTGTGACTGGTTTTTCCCCCCTTCCCTGGTAAAAGAAACTAGGGAAGGGACCTTCTAAATACATGGCCAAATTTACTCTCTAAACCCACATATTCTATAAGATACAAGAGTCATTCCACAAGGCATAAGAATTATAATGCATATACCGAGTGCATAAAAAATTTAACATGACACTATAATAGTTCTTTAAACTATCCGAAAACAAAAAATGAAAAATAAATAAAAGAAAAACCAAAACCTTTTATGTTGATGGCAATGTTTTTTTAGTTATAAGATTTTTGAAGGTACAAATTATCAATGTTTCAAAGGTGCAAACAAACTTAATTGGTAAAGCCTCAACCCTCTTCCTTTCTTATTGACAACCCAAGCACTCTCCACAGGTCCGTCCACCTCTGCATAAGCCTCCCTTGGTATCTAGCACCTCCACCGCCGCCCTCTTCCACCATTCTTAGCCCCTCCACCATCACCACAACCCCCATGTCGCTCTCCTGCTACTCCCAGCCCCTCCCAACCCCACTCAACAAGCCCCTCCCTCCAAATCCTAGCTACCACTGCAACCACCCAACTCCATCCCTCTCCATTACAACCCGACAGCCCCTACTCCTGCTGCTTCCAAATGTGCTTGCTACAAGTGGCACCTATGCTTGATGCAAGTGCAATGTGTACCCAGTACAAGTGCAAACCCTGTCGACTGTCAAACTTGTCACTTGCACTATGCACTCATGTGATACTCGCACTGAAGGGGTTTGGATGGGGTTTGGGTCACGACAGGGGTTTGTATGGTTGTCGTGGCCAGGGTTTAAGGGAAGGTTGATGGCTGGGAAGAAAAGGCATCGGCAATGGAGAGCAAGAGACGGGGGCACTTGGATCATACAGCTGCTTCCTCTTTCTTTTTGATGAGTGTGTGATTTTGTGCTTCACAAGTGCATGTGGAGCATGGTGGTCTTCTTGGATGCTGCATGTGGCTGCTGGTTTTGAAAATGAAAAGTACTTATGACGGGTAATGTTAAACGCATATGGTTCCAATCCAAGATAAATAAAATAATTGCACAGAACAAGAGATATACATGCTTCAATAGACACCGATGTCTATCAGAGTTTAGACGATCAAATCTGCTATGCATAATAAAGATTGAAAAGCTCAAAACTTAACTAAGACCTCAACTCTCTACACTTTGTAAAAGACATCTTATAATAAATCTAGATGTATAATAAAAATACAAGACAAGGCAAATATTTCTCCTCTTTGTCTCTCACATGCTCTTCCTTTTTTTGGAAAACTTCATTTTGCCCTCTTAAACTAGTGTCACTTTACCCCTGAACTATCAATTTGAACAATTACCCAATTATAGACATTAGTTCGCTTTACGCCAAACTATCAACTAAGTTAATATTTTTTTACGAAATACCACACCACAAATATTTTTGCACATAATTTTCTTAAGGTGGTTGTATTGAAAGGCAGTAGATTCTTACAATTGGTTGTATTTTGTGTTTTATTGAGTAATTTTAAAACAGTTAGTTATGTTTTGTTGCATGGTTTCTCTATTTAGCTATCTCCAACCCTTCATCAATTTCTTCAACTAATTTGATTCTAAATTTGAGTAAAAAACTTGATTTGATATAAACTACTCCAACCTTTTGTATCAACCTTTCATCAAAATCTTTTCAAACATTCTCCTCGTATCCCAAATTTCTCTTTTCATCAAATTTGATGGAAGAAAAAAAAAAAAGGATTTGATGAATTATCAATTTGATGAAAAAAATAGTTCTCCCTTGATTTAATGAACATTTGATGAATGGATTGCAGATATTTTTGAATAATTTTTCATCAAATTTAAATTTGATGAAAAAAAAAAAAATTAAGGAACGGAGATGCTCCTACCATGGGGCAAAGTGAATCAATACTCTTAATTAATTTCGTACGTGCCACCATGTTTGATATTATCAAAAATATTAACATCGTTAATGGCTTGGGATTAATATTAGTTAGTATTTGGTTAACTGCAATGAAACGGAATGGAATGATCATTCTATCAATATTTTCATCTCCATGTTTGGTAGACTATAACAAAATAGTGACAAAATACATTTGAATCATCATTCACCATTTCAAGAGAATGGTCATTCCATTCCATTCCATTCCATTCTCACTCACAAATGAAACCTTAGGGTAATTGTCCAAATTGATAGTTGAGCGTAAAGTAACAATCTCTTCCCCTACACTTTTCCCTCAAAATGTAATGCTGAAATTCTTATGATATGATCAAAATAATTCAAAAAAACACAAACATGTACATACATATATAATTATAACGTTTCTTGACACTACTGACACTGGAATCCAAAAAAATATAAAATAAAAAATGGAAATATATATAGTTAGTTACCTCCAAACCGTGGCTTCCCAGCTTCACTCTCTGCATATCCACCTCCCCCATTTTTTTTTTTTTCAAAATTTGCTCCCTCCTTCTTCTTCCTCTTCGGATTGATTACTCAACTACAATCTTACATTCATCATGCATAAACATGTATATATACGTGGTTGATGCTGACGTCATTGATGACGTCCCGGTTCAGTTCGGTCATTGATAACGTCCCACCACGGACTAAATGGTCCCGTTCGACTAATCTCGATGATTTAAGTCTATTTTAACAAGCAGGTCAAAAGCTGCTAACTCAAGGTAACAGTGCACTTCCTAAAGGTTTTGATTGGTGTAAAAATAGTTCGAGACTCGTGGGTGATTTGAAATTTATTTGTGGCCCGATGTGAGTTGGGACTTTAGGCTTGGGTCTGGACTGACATTTTGAAGCCTAACTTGATTTGCTGGCCTGATAGTCTGGCCCGGCAGCTCACTTGCCCTCCCTCTCTCTCTCTCTGATTGAGCAACGGTCAAAATTAAAAAAATAATAATAATATTAATTGTCTGCTCATTTAGACTGTTGCGCCACCAACAACAACCCAAAAAAAATAAAATAAAATAAAATTCATATGTCTACTACGACAGACTAACGGTAAAAATAAATAAATAAATAAAAAATTTAATTCAAACGATCACATGACCGTTTAACAAAATAGCCCAAATTATTTATTTATTTATTTATTTACAAATTGACTCCATCCTTACAAACTCATATAAATATTCCCCCTCTCCCATTTTATTTTTCATAAACAATTCTCTCTCAAACTCTCAATCTCTCTCAACTCTCAACTTTTAACTCTTTTAATTAATTTTGAAATCTCATCTCTAAGCGGCAACTGCAATTGTGAAAGAAGAAATTTTTATCAGAAGAAATTATTTTTTGTATTACATTCGTCAGTCGGTAACATTAATTAATTTAATTAAATTTATTAGTTACTCATTTTTTATATTTTCATAACATATATTAGTTGTTATTGTTTACTCATTATTTAAATTAATTGTTAGTTCTTATATATTATTTTACTTACATTACTATATATGGATCATAACATTCCTAATGTTTATATCGATATTGATGCATATACTACACAATGTGAATCTATTGATTCTCCTTCTAATGTATCTAATATCTCTCTTCCAACAGCTGGATCATTATCTGGGGGCACAACTAGTGGCGTTTGGGAATATTTTGAAAAAATACCTATAAATAATCTTAATGATACAATTACATTTAAAGCAAAATGTAAATATTGTGCATATTTATTTGGTGCTGCATCTGCATGGGTACTAGTCATCTAAAAAAACATGATAATAAACATTTACAAAGTCAACAATCTAATTTTAGAAGTCAAATACAATTAGGGGTTTCATCAATTGATCATTTGCAAACATTTTCATATAATCCTATATATGCACAAAATTTTTGTAATTGATTATATTACTATAAAAGAACAACTTTTTACTACTAGCGAATGTCTCGATTTTGCCTAAATGATTCCTGAAAGTTTTGTACCACAATATCTTCACGAAAGTTTTGTATCACAATATCAAAGTTTTTCAAAAATACTATTAGAAACAAGATTTTAAAGAAATTTGAGGATATTAAAAATGAATTATATGACATATTCAAAAATTTGAATGGAAGAGTTTGTTTAACATTTGATCTGTGGTCAAATAATGGTTTAGAATATCAATATATCACTGTACATTTTATTAACAATGATTATAAATTAAATAAAAGAATTATTTTATTTAGATTAGTTGAACTTCCATACACTGGTCATTTGCTTGGTATAGAAATAAGAAATGTATTATATGAGTGGACTTTGCAAAATAAAATATTTACCATTAGTTTAGATAATGCAACATATTACAATCAGACTATAACCTGTTTAAAATCAACTTTAAAATTACTTATTGGTGGTGATTTATTTCATTTTCGTTGTTGTGCCCATATTTAAAATTTAAATTTAAACTTAATTGTTAAAGAAGTTATGCATGTATACAAGACTTCTATACTAGTAATAAAAAAAAATTGTAGTTGTTACTATTATGCCTTATGCTAATCGGATTTCGGAATACAAGAAAATTTATTAACAAGAATGTATGCAATTTAAAAAATTAATTTTAAATATAGGCAGCAGTTGGAATTCAATGCATAATATGTTAAAATAGCATGTAAACAAAGAAAAGTAATAGATTTATTTTTTGCAACAATATCAATAGGAGGAGTACTAACTCCCACAAAACTTAATTAGCGCCAAATAGTCTTGTATAAAGATTTTTTAAAAAGTTTTTGATATTTGTAGCCTGACTTTTTGCGCTCTTTTTGGAAGGCAAATAACCCTACAGTTCGGACTCCACTTGTGGTTCTGAATCTGATTTCACAAGTGTAATGTGAAATAGTGAAAACACAAAAAGAGTCTAAATCTGGCAATTCTTTTTGAAAAATCGATGTTTGAATCAAATGCCAAAAATGAACTGCTTTCCCAAATTTCAGAGTCGCCACCTAAATTTTTTTTGGGAAATTTAGGAAACCCAAGACTCGTGCCAAAGGCCATTAGTCCGTCATCGCCAAAGTGTCTCAGCTCGAGAACTTAGGTACGAGAGGAAAATGTCATGAATTGAGCACCCCACTCGCCTGATCAAAGATCAGCCTCTACTAATCATGATGTAATCCTTATTTACATTTATACTTTTGTTCCGGTTTTATTAGCTATTTTTACTATGTGATGCACATAAGTATAGACTAATTTGCAAGAGTTGGAATATTTGATCACATGTTTTGTTTGAAAACTGGTTTGTGAATTTGCCACTTGAAAAAGTGGGCTAAAATGGACATTTGATCAAACCATTACAATTCAAGCAACTAGCCTTCATCCACCAGCATTCAAATAATTATATCATTTAACCACTTAGCCTCATGGTATTCATGCTTTGAAACATTCGATACAAGATGCTAAAACATAAAATTACTCACCTAGTACTCTGAGCCAAAATAAAGCAAAATTATTAGAAAAATATGCATCTTCCTAATTAATACAATATGACTAATGCAACTTGCACATTTATGTATTTTACAGTCTCAGCTATGAGCATGGCATATGATTCCATTCAAGACATGTGAGAGCACATATTCAGGTAATAAATTTGAACATTTGATATTAGATTAGCATGATAAGCCGAACCTTGGATGCATGTAAGATAAATGGATGTGAAACATGGAGCATGCTTATAAAAAAAGGTTGTGTTTCTAAATTAACCATCATAAGAAAGTAAGTAAAAGGGAGAAAGGCGTGGGATTAGAAGACATACAACTTATTATAGCATTTCCCTCGTGCAAGAAGGTGTGAATCAAAGTTCGAAAGTCCAAATTAAACTACTTATTACAAAACCGAATGAATAAATTAAAGAATTTAACTAGCTAACTATGCTATTACAATACGGGTAACCATAATAAGTAAACCAGCTATTTAAGCTAATTAACTACAACAATTACAAATAAACAAGGTTAAGTATAACAATAATTAATTACAATAATGATAATTAATTACAACAATAATAACTAATAATTTAATCATCAAATAAGGATGTATAAGGATGCATGATGTTCGCATACGCAGCGTCCAAGAATAGCACTGTCTGCCCAGACCATTCTGTTTCACCTTTTGCCACTTGTCATGACCCAAACCTGCCCTTATGGGTTAAGGTCATAACTGGCCAGTAATCAAGAAATTACCTACGACCTCAAACAAAAACAGACATATTTTATAACGATAATGGGGCCGACCGGAAGCAGATTAAAAAATTTTGTCCGATGACCTGTGCTTACATGGTAAAGCAAACATTCCATAATAACTTACACATATAGACAAAATTAACATCTTATATGTCTCGGAACTTTCAATCATACAGTCAGCCAAACAAAAAGCTTATATACATGGTGATCCAACATATTCACCAAGATAACAAAGAGAAAACAAAAGAAACAAAACAAGTCTCATGTATAAGACATTCAGGCTGACTTCACAAAAACTTGACTTCTCTCATGTCTTTCACTGAGGCTAGGATTAAACATCTCTTTGCTCACTTACACAAATATAAATGAGAGTGAGCGATAGCCCAGTGAATAACATCAAAATAAAGAAGTCACGTGAACGAAATTTGTAGCAGATATAACAAACGAAATAGGCCCATTTATATTTTTATCTAATACATCAAACGGCCTCAGGGCCCAATTTGTTCACGTCAAACGGCCTTTGGCCTATTCATTCACGTCAAACAACCTTTGGCCCAATTATTCATGTCAAATGACCTTTGGCTCAATCATTTATGTCAAACGGCCTTTGGTCCATTCATTCATGTCAAACGGCCTTTGGTGCATTCATTCATGTCAAATGGCCTTTGGCCTAATCATTTATGTCAAACGGCCTTTGGCCCATTTTGTTCTCATGTTCCCATTAATGTGTGTCTCATACTCATGATCATGATCATATTTGTATTCAATTAGTCTTATGCAAAAGACTGACAGTTAAACTATTCATCCATAATTCAAGATACAAATCCACAAGGCTCATACAATAGTAATGTTCGAAAAATAACGTATTTGAACATGTCTTTACTAAGATATTACTGATAGTGATCTGTCAGACGATTTGCCCTTGCATTTGACCCTACATATATCATAAACATAATGGGTCACAAATAATTTAATCCGTTCTTAATTTATATATTCCTTTTTAGCCTCTTTCTTATCTTCTTAGTCCATTTACAATGCTCAATGTATGCCTAAGAGTGCTTAGAAATGAAAGAGAACGAAAAACAAAACACAAAACCACTTTTCAAAATTTCTGAAATAGGGTTCTCCGCTCAAGCGCAGCTTCGGTTGCTCGAGCGGACCCCTTTGGGCTGCAAAAGTGCTGGTTGCCTTATTTTTACGCTTGAGCGTGACTTTAGATGCTCGAGCTGAGAGTCAAAACATGTGACTGGGCGCTCGAGCGTAACTCCTCTCGCTCGAGCGGACATCAATGTCTGCAAAACTTTTGGGAGCTAACATTTTGCGCTCGAGCGGCGATTTTCCCGCTCGAGCGGACTCGACGAATTCTAGAATTTCAAGAACTGTATTTGAAGCTCAAACTTGATGTTCTAAGGCCCAAAACTCATGTTTTTTGTACAAAAGCATGGAAAGACATTATATAACACAAGAACATAAGTAATTTGGAATCAATTGTCTAAAATCATTATCCATCTCTCAAATCATTTCAAATTCTTCTTGTCAATTTCAAGACTCAAATAATCAAGCTCCCTACTTACATGAATCATGCATGCATGTAAATTTTTGACTTTAATTCCATTTCAAATGGTACAAGTAGTATTTAAAATCATGAAGCTTAACAAAATTATGCATGCATGTGAAATTTGGTGCCCAATTCATCATGTTCAACATGCTCCATGCTTGAATGTGTAAAATCATGGCAATTCTATACATGCATGTGTATATTAACTTCAATTCCACCAAATTCAACACAACTCATGTGCTTGGTTACCATTTAATCTTGAATTCACAAAATCAGAAGCTCAAACTTGTGAATTTACTCACCTAGGAGCTTTAATCTTCACAAATTCTAGTTAAATCTTGAGTGTAGCTTTCCAAATTCACAATCTTGAACCAAAATGCATATTTCCTCCTCTTCTCTCTCTCTAGAACTGGCCCTGTCTCTCTCTTTCTCTCTAGAGAAATCTCAGCCAAATGAGAGAAAGTGTGTTCAAAACAAAAACATAAGGCTATATAGGCCTATATATAAGATGGCCTAATCAAATTTGATTAGAGCTAAGCAATGGTGCTTAATTAATCATTCTGAATCTAATTATTTTGTTCCAAATAAATTTTTAATTAAATTTCACCATAGGCTCTAAAAATTATGACAATCACAATGGCATAGTCAATTTCGGTTTCTGTGGCCAATAAGGCCTATAATTTTCAGATCATAACTGTAAATTGAACAGATTTTTCCTACGGTGAACGGATAAAAATTCAAAACCACATATGACATATCAATGGCACCCAAAATCACATTAAACACATAATCACAATCATAATTAAATCAATTAGCATACTACGGAATAGGGTTATCACAAAAATTCCCTCATTTAGGAAGTTTGGTCCTCCAAACTTATTTTACTTTCGTCGGGAAACAAATGTGGATAGCGTAGTCGCATTTCATCCTCTTTTTCCCATGTAGCGTCCGCCCCATAGTGTTCTTTCCATTCTACTTTTACCAATTTGAAACGGCCCAATGTAACGGGGCAACAACTTGCCCTTCTTTCCAAACTTCACTTGGCCTTTCATTGGGGACACACGAATAAACACATGGTCACCGACCTCATACTCAAGAGGTCTTCTTCGAACGTCTGCATAGTTCTTTTGTCGGTCCTGAGCTGCTTTGAGCCTTTGCCGAATAGTTTTGATTTTCTCAGAAGTATCTTGCACAATTTCAGGCCTCAGTAAAGCTCTATCCCCGATCTCTGTTCAACAAATTGGTGATCTACACCTTCTACCATACAAAGCCTCGTATGGTGCCATACCGATGCTGGAGTGGAAGTTACTATTGTATGTAAACTCTGCGAGTGGCAAATAGTCTTCCCAACTCCCCTGAAAATCCAAGGCACACATCCTTAGCATATCCTCCAAAGTCTGTATTGTCCGTTCTGATTGTCCGTTTGTCTATGGATGGAATGCGGTACTGAACTTCAATTCCGTCCCCATAGCCCTTTGCAAACTTTTTCACAATCTAGACACAAATTTTGAATCTCTATCCGAGACAATAGATACTGGAACTCCGTGTAAATAAACAATCTCATCAACATATATAATAGCCAGTCTATAAGCATCAAATATAGTTCTAACAGGTAAAAAATGTGCAGATTTAGTCAGTTTATCAACTACAACCCAAATAGAGTCCATACCTCAAGGAGTCCGAGGTGGACCAACAACGAAATCTATAGTCACATGCTCCCACTTCCATTCAGGAATAGAGAGAGGTTGAAGTAGACCGCCTGGTTTCTGATGTTCAGCTTTAACTTGTTGACATTGAAGGCACTTGGACACATATTCTACAATTTCCCTCTTCATATTGGGCCACCAATAGCTCTGCTTTAAGTCCCGATACATTTTGTTGTTACCCAGATGCATAGCAAACACCGACTTATGAGCTTCATCGAGGATTCTTTCCTTTAATTCAGGAATGTTTGGGACACACATTCAGTTTTGAAATCTCAACACTTCACTGTCAATGCTAAATTTCGGTTTCAGATTTGCTTCAAACTCTTTAATTATTTTCTTGAGGAATTCATCATCTCTTTGTCTTTGCTTGACTTCATTAACTATTGCTGGCTCAGCTGAAATAGTAGCTATCAACCCCGCTTGTTCATGTAACACAATTTCAATTTCGGTTTTCTCCGGATCTTGCAAGATTTCTCTTTCGTCAGTGTATAGACAAGCTAAGTTCCCCGTTGATTTTTTACTTAATGCATCGGCAATGGTATTGGCTTTTCCGAGGTGATATTGAATCTGAAGATCATAATCCTTTATTAGTTCAAGCCATCTCCTTTGTCACATATTCAGCTCCTTTTGAGTAAAGAAGTATTTTAGGCTTTTGTGATCTATGTAAACTTCACATTTCGCCCCATACAGGTAATGCCGCCAAATTTTTAGAGCAAATACAACTGCGGCCAACTCTAGGTCATGTGTTAGGTAGTTCTTCTCGTGTGGTCTCAATTGTCGGAAGACATAAGCAATTACTTGTCCATCCTGCATTAACACACAACCCAGACCCTTATAAGATGCATCACTGAAAATCACAAAGTTTTTCGTACCTGAGGGCAATGTCAAAATTGGTGCAATGGTTAGTCTCGTCTTCAACTCTTGAAAGACAGCCTCTTTCATTAGTGCACTCAAATGGTTGTCCTTTGCGTGTGAGTTGAGTTAGTGGTACAGCTATTTTCGAAAAGTCTTTCACAAATCTCCTGTAGTACCCAGCTAAGCCCATGAAACTGTGGACCTCTGTTACATTTGTCAGTGTAGGCCAATTCACAATTGCCTCTATTTTCTGGGGGTCTACCAAAATCCCATTTATGTTGATGACATGTCCTAAGAAAATAATTTCATCCAACCAAAATTCACATTTCTTTAGTTTAGCAAATAATTTCTTCTCTCTAAGTGTTTGCAAAACGATTCTCAAATGTTGTTCATGTTCAGATCTATTCTTTGAATATATCAGAATATCATCAACAAATACTACAACAAATTTATCGAGGTAATTAGTCACCCCAAATGGCATAACGAGGAATTCATAATGACCATACCTTGTTCTAAATGCGGTTTTCTCAACATCTCCTGTCTTTACCTTCAACTGGTGGTACCCGGATCTCAAATCAATTTTATAAAATACTTGCGATCCCTGCAACTGATCAAACAACTCGTCAATACGGGGTAAGGGATATTTATTCTTTATCGTTACCTTGTTCAATTCACAGTAGTCAATACATAGGCGTAAGGTTCTATCTATCTTTTTCACAAATAATACTGGTGCACCCCATGGTGAAGTACTTGGTTGGATAAATCCTTTGTCAAGCAAGTCTTGCAGTTGTTCTTTCAGTTCTTTCATTTCAGCAGTAGCCATTCTGTAGGGAGTTTTAGAAATAGGCTAAGTGCCAGCACAACTTCAATAGTAAACTCTATCTCTCTATCAACCAATTCCCCTGGCAATTCATCTGGGAATACATTTAAAAACTCACTAATAACAGGGATACTATTCAATCCTACGTTCACAAATTGTTCAAATAACACACAACACAAATAACCCTGGCACCCTTTCCTGACCTGATCAATTTACATGCTTTCATTGAGGATATCAAATAAGGTGGAGGCACTACCCCGTTACCCACAAACACAATTTCTTTCTGCCCCGGTGGTTTAAATACAACCCGTTTCGTTACACAATCAATGGTGGCACAGTATTTAGTTAGCCAGTTCATGCCCAGGATTACAT
Organism: Camellia sinensis; assembly: GCF_004153795.1. Lineage (NCBI taxonomy): Eukaryota > Viridiplantae > Streptophyta > Magnoliopsida > Ericales > Theaceae > Camellia > Camellia sinensis. Next base: position 86,648 of record NW_021025876.1, read on the forward strand.
CAAAATGTCTAAAGTCCAAGGGTAATAAATCTATATACAAGGTAGCATTCCTAATACGTATATCAAAAAATTGACATACAGATGTACACAATACAGATTCCTCGGATGGAGCAGATACACATAACAAATATGGCAATGATTCTAAAGGTCTACTCAATCTAGATACAAATGCATAAGTTACGAAAAAGTGTGTTGATCCGGAGTTGATTAATACAAAAGCACCCTGGTTGCATATAGAGATAGTACCTAAGACAACGGCTTCTGTGTTCCGTGTATCACCCAGAACAAGCGCAAAGACTCTTCCTTGCCTCACGGTATCTCTGGTAGTAGTAGGCCTTGTAGCGTTTCCCAGTTTTGGAATTGATGCAGTTGAGATAACAGCTAACTTCCCACTGCTTTGATTGCAATCTCTGGCCATGTGCCTTGTCTTACCATACTTAAAACAAGCCCTTGATATACAGTAACAAACCCTACGATGCCTTTTTCCACACTGGTTGCACATTGGGGATGTGTCTCTGGAAGAATTTGAAGTACTTGAAGAGCCCATATTCTACTTCTTTGAAAATCTCTTTTTTGAAAAGAAGCCTTGTTTTTTACTACTTTTCTAGTTAGTTGATGATTTGGCCTGTCTGGCTATATTAGCTTTTGATATTATGGCCCGGTCTAACACTTCAATATAGGTTTCCAGCTTGAGTACATTCACCTTCTCTAAGATATCATCTCGAAGCCCTTCTTCAAAATGTCTCACTTTATTGTAGTTGGTATCGACCATATATGGTGCAAATCTAGCTAATTCAGTAAACTTGGCCTCATACTCAGCTACAATCATGCTATCATGCTTAAGTCCCATGAACTCTTTCACTTTCCTGTCATGGACACATTGTGGAAAGTATTTGTCGTAGAAAATCTCCAAAAATTGTGCCCAACCAATATTTTTATTACTTTCACACATTAACATCCACCATCTTCTTGCCTCTTCTTCAAGAGTAAAGGTGGCTAACAACACCTTCTGGGTTTCTAGACAAGGAAGTACCTCAAACAGTTTCTCTATGCTGAGGACCCATTGTAGACACCCCATTTTTGACCAACCTTAAGACTTAGACGTCACTAGTTGAGCGCTCGGTGATGTTGCATATTGTGCTCGACCTGAGGTTTTAGAGTCTAGGCTGCGAGCCTTGCCTCCAGACTTCGGGGCTCTTATTGTGCCTTGCCTCGGTTTGCGAACCAGGTCCTGTTTTCTTTGTTTTCTCTTCCTGAAGGGAGGAAGAGGTCTCATAGATCATCTCTCAGTGGCCGTAGGCTATGTTTTGTGGTTGTAGGCCATTTTTCCCGTTTGGAGCCCGATTTTCGGTTTTCGGTTTTCGGAGCCGTCAGCCGTATGTCTCGGTTCGGGACCGCTTAACTACCTCCGTTTGCTCCAGTTTTTGGAACACACCTTATTTCCTCCCTTTAGTGGGACACTGTGGCCCAGGAGACCACCTTCGTGGTCATACGCCACTTCCGGTGCCTAACAGCCTGTTTTCGGGGCCTCGAACCGCGCGTTTTGGCCCCCGAACCTTCGTTTTGCATCCGTTTTGGTCCATTTTTGGTAGGGACCCTATTTTCACTGTTAGGGAAGTGGTAGGATGGTGGCCGGCCACCTATTCCCCTGAAAAGCCAATTTTCTCTTTGTCTCGCCCCAAAAGCCGGTTTTTCTGACAGAAGTTGGTTTTTCCCACTTTTGAGCCACATTTTCTGGCTTTTCATACCACCATGGTGATCTACTCATCTGGGAGGCCACCAATATGGGTAGGCCGACCAGTAATTCACTTTGACCCTTTTGAACCTGGCTTAAAAGCTAGCTTTTCTCTCCCCTGGGTCACATTTTTCTGGTTTTTCTCCACAGGGCTGTGTTCTACTCATCTGGGAGGCCACCTTTCTAGGTAGGCTGACCAGCAATTGTTCTTGAACCTTTTGACCCCTGGTCGGCCGACCACTTGAATTGGCTGGCCTACTTATTGCTTTTCCTCTCTTTGAGTGTAATCCAGCTGTGCCAGCTGGAGGTTATTTGGGGCATCCTCCATACATGTGTATGGAAGATCTTTCAAGCTTCCAAGGGAAGCTTTGGCCTCTCTTCTCTATAAGAGAGGCCCTCCTCTTTGTATCAAAAGGTTAGAAAAATTTGGCCAAGGCTCATCACCTCCCACCTCCATTGCTACTATTCCAAGCTCTAAAACCCTAACTTCCTTGGTCCATTTACACTACAACCCATAGCACCACACCACCATCATCCATTCCAGCCCCTTGGAAGTCATTTGCAGAGGTTGAAAGCTCATTTCCTTGGACCAAAGGCTGCTGAAAAGTTGGGCTACAAGGGTAGGCTCCTATTCTCCCAATTTTTGCACTATTTTGTTCTATATCTTAGCCCCTTTTGCTTACATTTTTGGGCTTCGGCCTGAACTAAAAAAAGTCTTATTTTGATCTCATATTCATGTTTGATTAAGGACTTTTCTCTGTTTGAAGTCTTCTACTGCCCCTTTCCCTTTATCTCTCTTTTATGGCTATTTTTGCATCATATTTTAGCCTTATTTGTGAGCATATTCGAGATTTTCCATAAATTGTAAAGTATCTTATTTTGAGCCCCTCTTCAACTTTGTTGAAGGGCTATTCACTGTTTGAGGCCATCTACTGCCCCTTTCCCTTTATCTCTCTTTTAGGGCTATTTTTGCATCATATTTTAGCCTTATTTGTGAGCATATTCGAGATTTTCCATAAACTGTGAAGTATTTTGTTTTGAGCCCCTCTTCAACTTTGTTGGAGGGCTCTTTACTGTTTGAGGCCATCTACTACCCCTTTCCCTCAATCTCTCTTTTAGGACTATTTTTGCATGATACATTAGCCTTATTTGTGAGCCATTTTAGACCTCGACCTAAAATGAAAAAATCTTGTTTTGATATCATCTTTATGTTTGATTAAGGTCTATTCTCCGTTTGGGATCATTTTCTCCTATGCATGCTTCATTCCTTCATGATTAAGGCTATGCATTAGAGCACTTGCATTGGCCACGGTTTGGCCTCTTAGCCACGGAAATCCAGTGGATTTTCAGTGTCTTTGATGCATTTTTGAGTGCCAAAATTAGAGGGGGGTGACCCCCTCTCTCCTTGTTTTGTTTGGGGATCTTTTGGGCCTCCCAAAGGGACCCCATTTTTCATGCATCGAAGTCACTTTCTAGGCCTCGTTCTGAGGGTTTTGAGGTCTGCCCTGGCTCTGTCTGAGGCCCATTTCACCCTATTTTAGGTCTATGTTGCATATGTAGGCCAATCCCATTCAAAGCCCTTTAAAGAAGCCTTTCTTTGCATGTTCCCTAGACCAATTTCAGGGTCAATTTGGTGAGTTTTAGGGCTGTCATATTTCATTTCCAGAGTTGGTTGTGCCATGCTAAGTGTCCTTGATGCATGTGCTTAATTACCCCGTGTATGCCCTTCCAAAGAAGCCCCTCATTTTTGCACATGTTGGCTGCATTTCAATGATTATTTGGACACATTTTGGCATGTTTTATTTACGAATTTTTGCTGGTTTGGTGAGATTGCATGTTCCCTAGACCAATTTCAGGGTCAATTTGGTGAGTTTTAGGGCTGTCATATTTGATTTCCAGAGTTGGTTGTGCCATGCTAAGTGTCCTTGATGCATGTGCTTAATTACCCCTTGTATGCCCTTCCAAAAAAGCCCCTCATTTTTGCACATATGTTGGCTGCATTTCAATAATTATTTGGACACATTTTGGCATGTTTTATTCACTGATTTTTGCTAGTTTGGTGAGATTTCATATGCTTCATATGCATGCCATGTAAACCATGTTTGGTAGTCAAAGTTGCATGCTATTTTAGTCCATCATGCTAGCATCTTTTGGTCATGCTTTGAACTAGAAATGTTCATGTTTTGGGACTGCTTCGGCTCTATCTTTGTGCTTCATGGTCAAATAATGCATGCTTTGTATAGCTACAAGTCAATACATGTGCCTAGTTTTGAGTTTCGGGGCTTACACCATGCATCGGGTGCCATGTTTGCATGATTCGGGACCATTTAGCATTATGTTTCAGTGCTAAAAATTTACATGTATGAATGCCATGCTTCATCCTTGCCATGTTTTGGTAGAGTGGCATTTAATGCCTTAGGTTCGGTCCTCGATTTGCATGCATGTGTGCATGCATTTCGGTCATCTCGTTTTCATCTAATGGCCACTGATGTGAGTGTGGCTGAGGTCCACTCATGATTGGTGTAAGTCCATTATGCATTGTGTATGCATGCCATTTCATAGCATTGCATATGCTAGGTTGTATGTTAGTTGCATCGTGTATGCCATCCTATTTGCATTGTGTTTGGGATAGGAGTTAGCCCGAGCACGGGAAACGATGGACGTTTCGTACTACCGAGTGATGGAACGTGTCTCAATTCCCTGTCGCCGACACTCCGGATTACCCATGATGGAGTTTAGGTCTTGTTGTGTTTTCATGTGCATTCATCTCATATTGAGTCGTGCAATTCGACTCCTCGGCCATCATGCATCGATATGCGTGATTGGTGATACGAGGACCGAGGACTACACTCCCTGAAGAGTAGTCATGCATACATATGTGAAATACTTTGCCATGCCCCTTTGTTGCTCTCTGTTGCAGTAAATCAGAAATCAACAGCTTTCTAAAGCCTTGCACAGCATTCCGGCATTAATTGCGAACAGAGGCGAATCGGGGCATCGCAAGGAATTTCCCGACCAAGGCAACTCGAGCATGCATCATTCGTCATTTGGAACAGAGCTGAGGTGGTCCATGGATTTGCGTGCCGATTTATCGCTTTCCTAGTTAATTTGTTAATTAATTAGGATTTTGTAATATTTAATTATTCATTTCAGACTGTATATTATTTATTCGGACCCTCTGAGTGAGGGCACAATTGTAATAAGTGTGCGTGAGTGTGATGTATGTCTTCCAACCCCACGTCTTTTTCCCTTTTATTTACCAGCTTATGATGGTTAGATTAGGGCATGTTTCAATTAGCATACAGTATGATAGCATGTTTTCATCCATTCATCTGCCTTGCATGCACCGGGCTTGGCGCATCATACCAACTGCATTTGTATTTCAATTCTGAGTTGAATACTTGTTAGCTATAGCATTTCACATGCCATCCTCAGAATAGCCGAGCCTATCTTAGTCGCATTTTGCATGTGTTGCATTAGGCATTTCTGTATAGTTAGGATCATGCATGGATTTTTAACATAGCTTTTGTTTTGGCTTGGAGTACCCGGTAAGTGTTTATGCTTTACCATCCTTGCATGTGTGTGAGTGACTGCCATGATAGCATGCTTACCATGAGGCTGTTTGCTTATGTGATATACCTGCCTGAATGCCTATGGGTGAAGGTTGGATTATCTGAATTGGAATAATGCATTTACTGTGAGTTTTAAGTCCACTCATATCAGTGGGTTTTGGGGTGCATTTTGAGGTATTATAACTCAGTTTTTCATCATATAATCCATGCCATGTTTGGTTGGGGTGGGTGTAGAGCAATGCTCCCTTTTGTGGCTT